>WUAP02123849.1:0-15507 GCA_015163945.2 Stichodactyla helianthus | reverse complement strand
AGAAAAACGATATCGCACGAGTCGCGAAGCGACGAGTGCGATATCGTTTTTCGAGTGAAATTCAACGTGGAATTCCCTCGTCCTCGCATGAATTCTCCTTGAATTTCATAGCATCTACAGTAACAATATCATAAAATTCTAAAAGATATCAGGGTGTCGGCGGCTATGCTTTATGGCACCGATCATGCCGCGATCTTTTCACAGTCATACAAAATTTGCTCTATCCGAAAGTATCATAATGTCGTGTTTGGCACTTTTAGTTAAATTAGTAGAAAGTAGCTAGACATTTTATAACATAACACCTTCATCAATCAAGAGATAGATAGCTTACCTCCAACATCTCTAGAAACCACTGCAAAGGCAATCAAAATGCCATAGATAGGCAGGCCGTTGAAAACCATGGCAATGCTGCTGTTACTGGCGTCTTGCTAGCAAGCGCTTGAGTAAGGTCTGATGACAGTTCTTCGAATCAAATAAAAAAAATAACATTTAGGTCGTAACATTTCTAGAAATTCCCATGCCACTTCAATGGCTGTCAAATCTTACCCATCCCTCGTAATATAAACATTAACTCACTTCTTTAACTTCTTAATCCGGTTGTTTACATACTTGGCCACTTCTAAATTGACTCAACGTTTAATACCGGTGAAAAATTAACGAGGCCCAATATATATTCTGTTTAAAAATATATATATTAATTAAAAGGTATTTTTGTGATTTAATTTTGATCGGCCCAAAGTACGATCACAGAGATTCACAAAGCCATAGTTCTAGGCTCGAATGAAAATTTTCTTTAGAATATTCGCCATGAATAGTTAAAATATTTGAATGTTTTCTAAAATAAACATACAAGTCTTAGTTCAAATGATTTGTTTGCTCAAAGTACTAACTTTAATCTCATAGTGTTACAATGCAAGTTGATTTAAGTTTTTATTAAATTGGAAGTTAACCTAAGTTGCGTCACATATTACAAGTTAGAAAGGCAAACAGATCATAGTGTGATTGCTTATTTGCACAAACCTCTAATTCTAACGTCACTGAGTAGAATAAAAAGCTAAATAGGCCACTTTCGAGTTCTCTAAAATGATTCATCATGAAGGCGAGACTTTCCTGCGAAATCACACTTTGTGGCGTGAAACGATTGACTTGTTCTGTTGTCACTCTTTTCTCTATGACTTGTTCTGTTGTCACTCTTTTCTCTATGACTCGTTCGCAGTTCACTTGTAAAAAAATTAACTTTTAAGCAACAGAAAAAGTCAAAGAAAGGTCAGTCGTTTCGTGCCACCAAGCGTGATTTCGCACGAAGCCTCGCCTTCATAAATCTTTTTCGAGATCTCGGAAATGGGCTGATTAAGGTGCGTTAGTGCGGCCTACAAATTATGCAAATTATCGCTCAACTTTGCTGTGTGTTGCACGATAACACACATCGTGGGCTCAAGTGAATTTACATTCGATTATAAAAGCGAAGAAAGTTTTGTCAAAATAAACTATTTAGAAAAGTAAACACAAAGTACATATCTTAATTGGTTATTTACCAGAATGTTCTATTTATCGCAAGGAAAATGGAAAACACTATGCAAATCAGCGGCTGGCTAGGGTCACATGGCGGGCTCATATCCGACTAGAAACCCTATCGATTGATGTTTCGAACCCTTTATACTTGACTTGACAATCAAATTGAGTGTTATCATTGCATTTCTCTTGTATTCACAGCTGTTTAGATCATTAGAGTTTCTTAGTTCTTAACTTCAAGTTCAGTTGGTATCGACATACAAGGTCAATTCTCTTCCGCTTACTAACGCGTCGACTTTCCAAAAGTGCGTAAATTTGACCTTTTACTTAAATTGCAACCTTCCAAATAGAGTAACAACTGAGAAAAAAGACCTTTACTAAAGAGCCTTCTGTGGGAAAGATCCGAAATTTCGCTTTTGGTTGTCGTTTCGCAACTCAATAAATGAACCAATTCAAAATGGTGGCAATTTACTGGGGAGCTATCAGAGTCCTAGCTCAACCGTCCCTTAAAGTGACAGCTTTGAAAACGTACTGAAAACTCATTATCTTAGTACAGAGTAAAGCTTCCTAACCAAGCTTTGTGCAGTTTTAAGTTTCAGTTACTTGATAAGTAATGCTTTTAATATCTATACTGTAAACCTTTTATTAATGCAATAACCAATAAAAGGAAATTTGTAATACCGTAAAAGAAGAGAAATATACTTAACTTTACTGACGTTTCGAGCTTTCGCCCTTTTACTCCGACGAAGGGCGAAAGCTCGAAACGTCAGTGAAGTTAGGTATATTTCTCTTTTTTCACGGTATTACAGATTTCCTTTTATTGGTTATTGTATTCATTACACACCGACGCAGCCTATACTAGTTTACTCGCTAGTTTTCCCTTTTATTAATGCATTAATTAAATCATATTTGTGGCATCGTTTCTGCGATATTTGTTTATTCATTACAAGGGGGGAAAAATCATTTTAAAATCATATTTTTAGAACTTTATGATGTGACAACACCTTATGGTCAACTCGTTCTAAAAAAATTAATATTTGTGAAATTTTCACTGAAATCTCTTTATGATAAATAATTTCAAGTGACGTTTTTATGTACTGGAGTCGGTAATCTTATGACAGCCGCTGCATGTCAAGTCATATTTAAACAAGTAGATAATTAAATTAAATAAAGATAGTTCCGAGTGAAAGCTGTTGCCTGGGCTACGAAGAACAGAGTTAGGGAACCATTTGGCGAAAGTATCGTTACTAAAAACCCAAACTCGATGTATAAGGAATAAATTTCCGGCGTAGCAGCAAGAGAGAGAAAAAGGGCCTGAGGGTGGAATAGAGTAAAAGTGAGCGAAAGGATATGGAAGGGAAGACAGGCAAA
Organism: Stichodactyla helianthus; assembly: GCA_015163945.2. Classification (NCBI taxonomy): domain Eukaryota; kingdom Metazoa; phylum Cnidaria; class Anthozoa; order Actiniaria; family Stichodactylidae; genus Stichodactyla; species Stichodactyla helianthus. Next base: position 12,624 of record WUAP02123849.1, on the reverse strand, counting down.
GGAGGAAGAGGATAGATAGAGAAAAGGAGAGAGGGAAAAGTACCGGGAGTGAAAGTGTAAGAGCAGAAGGGATAGGGGAACTAGAAAGGGTCCATGGATGGTTGGAGGAATAGATGGAAGGAGTGAGCGAGCGAGCAAGTGGAAATGTTGGCTCATCACGACGATACGTTTTTTTTTTTTTTTTTTTTTTTTTTTTTTTACATAGTGCAACAAGCACTCTAGGATGATTTTCTGGCTATTATAGTTCGTTTTGTGGTGAATGGCTTTGACAATATTTTTTATACGAGATATCATTTCATGTTCGTGTTCATATTAACCAATAGTAATCATAGTCAATTCCCCACCTCACCCAAAAGCGCACGATTTGAACCATGATATTTGAACAAGATATGCTCAGAATTTATGAAGCTTTCGAAGAAGTACAATACTGATTAGAAGTACTTTCAAATTACTCTGAGGATTGAAATATACTAAAACGTATGAGTGCTACAGTTGATTTTAAAGAGTTCTCATATATAGAATTTTTAAAATAATTTAAATCGTCGTTTAAGTAGCTTTATTTAGTTGTACCAATTTTCTATATTCAAAACACTTCCTGATTTGGAGCAAGTACGTAAATCACTGACAATTACGGGTAACTTAAAACAAAGCAAAACAAAACAAAAAATGTTTTTATTTTTCCACAAAATAATTGATTCTGGAAACACAGTTAATCAGGAGGTCTAGAAGATGTCTAGATATGGTCCAGGGTACGTACGTGGTCTATATGTTACGGGTTGCCTATATATCGATCCTTTGTCTGAACGGTCCGTAGGTCTAGATATGGTCTTACGGTCTTACGGTCTGGATGTTCTAATGGATGGTCTAGGTGTTGGTAATGGGGGTGGAGCAGTGTCCACAGCTGACAGGACAATACTTTTTCAATATATTCCTGTAGTAGTATGTTGAACACACGTTTTTCCTAGCCCAGTTGGCACAGTACCAGTGATTATCCTGACATGCTGTTATTGAAAAGAAAAACACATTCTAATTTTAATTAAAGTTATGTATTTGAGGCAAGATTGATCCAAATCCACTTGGACATAATCCTATCCCTTTTCAGATCACGTGTCATTCCCTTGGACATGATTTCTTTGCTTCTCGGTACTGCAAAAGATACACTAATAAAGATGGACCTTAAACGAAGAATCTTATTCCCAACAAGAGGATGGCACTTGGTCTGAAATTTGAAAGCGTTACGCCCAAGTGGATTTGGCCGGTGGGCGTAATGTTTACATACATAATATCAGATTTCTAGCTAGAGACAAACAGACTGCAGAAATGAAAAGAAGTCATTGCTCTTAGCAAAATCTGAAAATTTGAGTGTAATCCCTCAGATAGTTTTGGAGAAATTAGCTATTTAAGTTGCAAAATTTTACGGTAAATGTATGTTGGTTGGCAAGATCTTGCAGTGATCATGCTTAACTCAATGTTAATTGAGATAATAATGAGTATCACTTTTAATAGATTATCAAAATTTTAATAAAATATTGGTTAAGTGATGGTCATACCTGAGTAGACTTGAGGCGGTGACATCATCTTCCGCATAATCCAGTGCACAAATGAACTGACCCGTGCAAACACGCTGTATGTTGTACCGGCTGCGCACTTATGATCACCCCAACTTACAACTCCCCTTAGCTTCCAGCTATAATCAAGAGAAGACAAGTGAAGACAAGTGAAGACAAGACGAGACGAGGGGAGACGAGAGGAGACGGGTGGAGACGAGAGGAGACGAGAGACGACGAGACGACGAGAGGAGACGAGAGGAGACGAGACAAGACAAGAGGGATCAAGAGAAGAGAGAATATCTCTGCTTAATTAAAATATACTGCAATAACAGATGACAGGACCAAAGTAATTTTTGTTCGAAAAACTGCATGCCTTACAATCCTTTTCCACATAAGACAGTCCAACTCTGCATGGCATACAAATGCTAGGCACATATAATTCGCGCAGGTAACTTCTTTAGCCAATCAATAAAGGTGGACAAGGGCAAAGAATGTGGTCTGTACTTACACTCCTCCTTCGTTACAGACCAGAGGCCCACCGCTGTCACCATTACATCCACTGGCGATACTGTTACCACCATATCCAGCACAAACCATGGTTTGTTTATCCACAATGTGGAGGTGACCGTTACCCATTAGACAGTCCGCGTGGCTGACAATAGGAAGTTGGACCTCTTGTAGAATTCTCGCTGGTCCTGAGGTGTACGACGTTCGACCCCAACCTCGAAATGAGCAAGTTGAAAATGAAAAATCAGCGATAAACATAAGTGGTTGGACCAAAAATATTGATCTTCGCCTGCAGAGTTCTTCGCCATTCTCTTTCCCAGAAATCGCATTCTTTTAAGTCTTCTTCTTCTTCAACAGCAACAACAACAGCAGCAGTAGCAGCAGTAACAGCATCATCATCATCAACAACAGCATCAGCAGCAACAGCAGCAATAGATAACAGCAGAAATCTTACCTGTTAAATAGCACATGGTACCAACAGCTATTTGTTGGCCCGGTGGCGGAAGACAAACTGGTTTGATCGATGAAGTGATGTTGACTCTCCTGCTGAGTTTGACGACTGCTATGTCATATCCATATTCTTTATCTGTGAGAAAACCTCGGTGCAGTCGAACTGCAGATACGTCGAACACTATCTCGCTTGGTTCTTGAACATCTCTGTCATATTCCCCTATAAAGGAAAGCGAAATGTTCGTGGGTATAAACAACACGAAAAAGGGAGCGAACGAAAGAGCTGTTGAAGGAAGCAAGAAGGAATCAGAGAAGGAAGGAACGAGCAAACGAACGAAGATAGAAAGAAAGCAAAGAAGAAAGAAAGGATGGAAGTGAAAGAGGGAAGAAATGAACGACTGAAATGGAAAACCAGAATATGACATACCAAGTTTCACTTTATACTTTTGAGGAGAAGGATCTGCAAAAAGACAGTGTGTCGCTGTGACAACCCATTGATCATTGATCAGCGAGGCTCCACAAAGATGCCTGTAAGAGCCATCGCTCCTTCTTTTCAACAGTTCTGCTTGCCAAGGCCATTTTTGTGCATTACTTCCTCCGATTACGCGAGAAAACTGCACCACGCCACACTGCCAACCTTAAAAAATAATAATCATAAATAAAATAATAAAAAAATAAAAAAGGGAGAGAGAGCTAGAGAGAAGCAACGTCAGTGCGATGGTGAGGGTAGTAAAATATTTAAGATCTCTTCCCTGCCAATACTTTTTATATTGGAAAAGTGAAACGAAATGTTAGCATGAATTGTACAAGCATAATCGAAAAAGTGTTTAAGCTTATTTTCTTTCTTTTGCTCCTATAGGCAGTGAAATCTAACTATTGGACGCTTTGAAAGTAACCAACATCTGAAGAGCCATATACTCGAACAACTCTCGTTTAACCATGCGGCATTAATGGTGAATTTGAAGTTTTCTTCAGATCTGCAGATGAAAATTTTCAAGTATTTTTATGGATTTCCTTACCTGCTACTACTATTACAATATCCAAGTTGATGGCAAGCAAGACACAAGCAGAAAGCAATGTCTTCATAGCTGTAGTTTTGTTGTCACGAAAATAAGCGTTCAACTCTAACTACATTCCCAGTTTTATTCACGCTATGATGACATAATAGCATCTGTGATGGTCACACGGTGCTTGACAAGTGTGAATGAGATATACGCGTGGACAGTGTGTTTAGTTGGATTGAGAAATTAATGGACTATATTAACTTTGTATGAATAGCTACTAAGCTTTGAAGTTGAAATATTAATTAATGGACTATATTAACTTTGTAGGAATAGCTACTAAGCTTTGAAGTTGGAATATTTCCGGATTCAATGCCGCAGAAGACGGATATGATACTTGAAGATCGCTTTTTTCACATGCACCAAGAGGTGAGGTTGGAAAAAAGAAAAGCAGGAAGGAAGAAAAGAAGGAAGAAACAAGGAAAGACGAAAAGAAGAGGGTAAGAACGGAAGAAATAAAGGGAAATTAAGAAGGGGAAGAAGAAGAAACAGGAAATAATCTAGACAAACCATACCCAAACACAGTGGAAATGTGGAAAAGTTTTTAAGGAAAAAGTTTAGGATTTGGACGCTGGAAAGTGGGATTTGTAAAACAATTTGGCTGGGAAATGAGATAGACACCCGACCTCCAGGATCCCCTTATGACACAAGGCTTTTTTAATCGAGTTCTTGGAAGGAATTGATTGCTATCTTTAAACGAATGACTATAATGAAACCCATTTTTCTCCCAGAATGAATGGCGTCAGTGGCACCATTCCACTGTGCAAGGTATAAAGATGACCCTGTAAATGTAGGTTACTTGCAACGACGTCACTTACAACATCAATTAGTGAACTACAACAAGAATACAAACGAGATGATTGATTTGAAAACAAGTGTAAATAGTACTAATTTATTTATTTCTTACGAGTATTTGACAAAAACTGTGCAAACAGTATAGATTTTCAAACGCTAAGAATACAATTTCCTTCTTAGAAAGAGAAAGAAATGGTCCAGAAGGGACGAAGCAAGTTAACTAAATTGAGGATTTCTTTGACTGAAAAATGGAATAAAAACTGTTATTATATGGCTACGATAGTACGCGCGCTCTGATTGGCTGATTTCCGGTCTGATACTTTCCCATATCAGACCGGTAAGTTTAGTTCGCCTGTCTTTCGTCGACGCAGCTAAAAAAAGCCATATAATAAACGATTTATTAACCTCGCTTGCTCGGTCTGTACGGGAAAATATTAGACCTCGGTCTTTTATGTACTGACCTTGCCTAACGGCTCGGTCCATACTGTCAAGACCTCGGTCTGATATTTTCCCGTACAGACCTGTAAAATATCAGAGCCTATAGTGTTTTCCTTACCTTTAATTCCTCCCTATCCAACTCCCAATGGGCCTCTTAGATAGGTTCCTAGGTTTTTTATAAGCACGCCAACATTTCTCTCTCGTAAGATTTAGAACCTCCCTTGGTATTGCTTTCTTTACTTTTTCCCAAATATATTAGCATTCGTTTACCAAGAGTTTGAAAATTACAGCTTAACGCAAGACAATTAAAACATAAGCTACAGTTGTTACAATTTTGTTACAAAATATTTTTTTTACTTTGGAAAAATAAATAAAATGTTGACTACATGAAGTAGAGAGGTCTTGGTTCACAAATGACAAAAAGGTGCACAGCATTAAGAAATCGCCAACAAGTGGTCCTCCAATCAGAACGCGCGGACAGAACACCTCCACAGTCACGTTTCTTCACTTCAGTATGTTTTTTCACAGTCAAACTGAGAGAGAAACCGTTTCGAATATCTGGCAATTGATCCTTTTCTCAAGGTTGCGCGCTCATCCAAATCCAAGGAATTTGACGGGTCATGACGCCAGAACGCAAGTTTTATGCTAAGAATAGACCACTTTCGATATATGGTTGAGTGATTACACACAATAAGAACCGAATCGAGGCTCCGGGGAATAACAATGGAATAATCGTAAAATCGAATATATTATATTTCTTCACAAGCAACATAATATGCTCAAGAAACAAAAAACATACTCATTCTTTCTTTTGTTTTCCCGGAGCTTCGACTCGGATCTTATTGTGTGCGATCACTCAACCATATATCGAAAGTGGGCTATTGTTGTGGAATGTTTCGAAATTTGTTTTATAAGAACCATTATTTTCGTCTTTAAATGCAAAATTTGCTATTCCATTTCAAAAAATTTCCGTTTTTTAGATCAGTTGCCCCGTCAAGTTTGGATGCGTACGTAACCTTGACAAAAAGGTCTATTTAACATCGAAATTTGAAGAAAGCAATAATAATATTAAGCAAAATTAAAATAAGATTGTATTTGGAATTTTGTTCTTAACATTCTTTCTCATCTAAAGAACAACGGATTCGTGCTTTTATTTTGACACTTCTAAATAATCATGCACTAGAGTGGTTTTCATTAACCCGTGAAACAAAGTGTACTAATTAGAGTGTAATAGTCAGATAGACACAATGAAAAACAAAAGAACCGAAGTGTAACTTTGAACGACTTGGTAAAAAGTTGACGTTCTTTGTTTAAAAATTGTAGTAAACTTGCTATTAAGCAAACCGAAGTGTAATAAAGCGTAATACGCTAAAGTGTATTTCACGAGTTAATGAAAACCACTCTAATGGAATAAATAGCGTAAAAATTTCTTTATTTTCAGCAAATAATATTTTAAGTGAATTTCTTTTATGAGGGTAATACTCCGACCCCTTTCCCTACTTTAATTCCCCAAAAACGTTCTATTAGAGCGGATTTCGTTTGAGTGGGAAACGATACGCCGAACAAGTAGCGGTACTCAGCAGTGCCATATTTTACCGTAACCGTAAATACGCGTTACGATTGGATGATTCACAAGAAAACAATTTAAAGCCATGTACGTACCCGCAAGTCAGTACCCTCCATTTCCCACTTATACAAAAACTGCTCTGTGAAGCCTGATTTTCACTAACGACGTAAGCATACGCAAAATCAACAGACGTAGAATCAGTTCATCTCTTCTTGAAGAGATGTGAGAAAAGGACAAGTGCTGCTAATGAGCAATACCGATCTGAATCTGCCTATGTTGCTTATGTTTACGTTGCTAGTAAGAACCAGGCTTTAATATATCAACAAAAATGTAAAATTGAAAGCATAAGCGTCGATTCTCGATCAGAATAACAATCAAAGTTAAAATCTACAACAAATGTTTAAATATCTTTCGTAACGAAAGCAATAGGCCTTTCCCAAGATATGGTTGAGTGAATCCTGTACTTGCCAAAGTCTCGATTTCAGTACGTACCATTGTGCACTGAGCTATGTACTAATCTGATACAATGGACTTCGAGATGATTTAACAAGATAAAGCAAAGAAGAGTTGTTGATTAAACAACATATAATTTACATAATAACACCAAGAAGAAACTGCTATGGTAATGAAGTCGAGGCTTTGGCAAGTACAGCACTCACTCAACCATATCTTGGGAAAGGCCTATAGTGTTTTCCATGCCTTTAATTCCTGCCTCCCCAACTCCCAATGGGCCTCTCAGATTGGCTCCTATTCTTGAGCTCAAGCGAAATGATCGCACTACTGAAATAATCTAACTCTTCTACAAGAGAAACCTTTACAAGGTTATTTTCTCCCATCAAGTCAGAGGCGCTCCCCGACTCCTGAACTGGCCAACTACCGTTACTGACACGGTTGCTTCAACTCATTTTCTTAGATGAATAAATAATATTTCTGTTTACTATGGTTAAGGAATTCAGGTTGGCCAACTACTGTCCGGCCAAACGAGGATTTCAAAATTCTAAAATTTCATTGATTCGTCTGGTGTTTGGGACTGCCCCAAAAATCAACGGAATACTTTCCCCGTAAAGCGCTATATTCTATATTCCATAAAGGAAAGAACGGAGTACCCAGCGTTCTTCTTCGAAATAGCCCACTTTCGATATTTTTGTTTCAGTAGTGATCACACCCACACAATAAGATCTAAATCGAGGCTCCGGGGAAACAATGAAATAATTGTGACAATTCTTTTGTTTCCCAGGAGCCTCGATCTAGATCCTATTGTTTGTGATCACTCAACTAAAATATCGGAGGTGGGCTGTTAGGGCCGGGGTAGACGTTTCCCGAACCTCTTTCGAATACCCTCGGAAGTAATGGTTCGAAATTGACATTGGAGTTTACTGTACCATGGTTTCGTCGGAAAAATTCGTATGACGATCGGCTAGCCCAGAAACGTCTGTGACTCCGTCCACAAATACAAACGAATGCGTTACTAGTTTGACTAGAAAAATGGGGAGCAGAAAACGGGTTTATAATCGGATACAACGGCAGAAAGTCATTAAAAAGTTGACGACACTATTCTTAGATGAATCTTCTATGAGAGATATAGATTTTCAAAATTTGTGTGAAAAAAAATCAAAGAAAAGTACCACTTATTCGCATCAACGAATAAATATTTAGACACCCGTACGTTAGAAACGCATGCCTTTGTATTAATGAGCAGACACAAAGACGTTTGTAGGCAGGCCCATCATAACGAATTGCTCCGACGAAACCACGGTACGGTGGATTCCACTGTACATGGTTGGCCCTTCAAGTGAATTGTGGAAGTTCTGCCCGGGTGTATTGGTATTACCTTTTAGTCCAAAGAATTCCAAAACGCATTCTGGTTGATTAGTCGTTGATTGATTCGATCCAGAGCTCCCGAATACTTCTTGGGCCAAAAGGTGAAGGCCACTCGATACCTCATCCGGGTGTGGCTAATCGACGAAAGCTGGGAGGGCTTTAAGTTCTTGTAGCGTTCTGGTATACCAAGATTCCTTCTTTTGCGGGGTTTCGCGTTTTTATCCGATTTGGCTTCCTTTTTCCGCTTTTTCCCACTTTCTCCCTGCTTTTCGCCTTTTCTGTTACTTTCATTTTCTAAGTTCTTTTTCGTTGATTTTCGTTTTCTTTTTCCAGGTATAACGCGTATATCATCAGGACTCTTTAGTGTTTTGTAGTTATTAGCGTCCAAGCGATCACATTTGATGACTAGATTTTTCAAGGGAACTGGAGAATTAAAAGAGTTTGCTGCCGCCGCCATTTTGTTTCCACGCTTCGGCGATGGCACCGAACTGGCTGTACTAGCTACACTACTTCTCCTATCGTTTCTTTCTCTTTGGATCCATTCGACTGGTGTCTGGGAGGTCTGCAGGGGACGACAAGGCTTAAGACGAACTGTCCCATCTAATAAACTTGTCGCGGATATCTTAGGGGATATTGTCGAGCTTTTGTTGCGGAAAATGGTTGGTTTAGAGTTTTGTATGGGGCTGCATGGGACAATATGAACAGTTCCTTTCAATAGTTCATAAGGTTGATTTTCTTGCTCGGCTAAAGTCTCATCCATTTTCCTTAAACACAATTCAGGACTCCCTCGATTTCGTAGCGAAGGCGAACTCTCAACTGCCTTACAATCAGGTTCAGCCGATAAGGATAGCTTAGAAACTTCTTGCTGTGCTAGAACTGCTGTGTCATCTCTATTATTCGGATTTTCATTTAAAATGGACGTGTTTCTTGCTAAAGAATCATTGCAAGAGTGGTTATTCTTTTTATCGACTGGAAGTCGTTCGCACAGCACAGTAAGACTCCGTAATGGAGAATTTTTCTTTCCAAATATTTCCAGAGACTTTACATATTCCTCTTCTTCTTCTTCTTTGCTATCACTAGATATATCTTGGGTGAAAGTTGTCGATAAACTACTTTCAAGAAGTCCAGAAACTAAACTTTCGTTTTCAGCAGCATCCTTAGAGAGCTTTCTTTGTTCATATTTAGATGGGAACAGCTCTTGCCTAGTGGATTTCGTTCGGCCTTGCTGGACAGATTCATCAAGGCTTCCCTGAGAATTAGATGGTTTATTGCTTTTAGAAAAACCACATTTCTCTCCATGATCTTGCAAGAAAATTGTTGTTCTAGGCGGGCTTTCGTGTCCTTGTTTCGTGTCCTCCATTTCGAGCCATTTCTTAGCTTCCGGTTTTTTGACTAGTGTGTCTGTCTTTTGTTTGTCTTCCACAACTTTCATCACTTGCTCGGTTACAACCTCGCATGAAGAATTTAAACCGTCTTCAGAAGAACTCTCGATGTTGATTACGAGTTGTGTTTGCTCATTTAGCATCCTTGGTGCCTGAAGAGAGTGTTCTACTCGTGAATTCGAACCACCTTCTTCCCTTTCCGTTCTGCCTTCCAAACTTTCTTTTTCTGCCACATTTGATGAGCATTCTTTCTCTCCTTTCTGTGCTTTCTCTTTCTCTGCATCATGGAGGCAAAGAGGACTCGAACTTCTTACTCTACTAGAAACATCTGAATCGACAGCAACTATTTTGTTTTGTGACGGAACGTCGGAAGAACATAGCTGCCTGAGTTTTCTTGGTCTTCCTCGCTTTCTTCCCTCCTTTTCCACATCCCTCACCACTTGATCAGTTATAACCTCACATGATAAATCTAAACTGCCTTCAGAAGAGGAACAATCGATGTTGATTACGAGTGGTGTTTGCTCATTTAGTATCCCTGGTGCTTGAGGAGTTTGTTCTCGTGAATATGGACCACCTTCTTCACTTTCCGCTTTGTCTTCCGAGGCCAAATTTTCTTTTTCTGCCACATTTGATGAGTGTTCTTTCCTTCCTTCTTCCACATTCATTTCATCTATATCATGGGGGCAAAGAGGAGTTGAGCTCCTTACCCTGCTACCACCTTCCCTTTCCGTTCTGCCTTCCAAACTTTCTTTTTCTGCCACATTTGATGAGCATTCTTTCTCTCCTTTCTGTGCTCTCTCTTTCTCTGCATCATGGAGGCAAAGAGGACTCGAACTTCTTACTCTACTAGAAACATCTGAATCGATAGGAACAATTTTGTTTTGTGACGGGACTTCGGAAGAATCCAACCGCCTACGTTTTCTTGCTCTCCCTCGCTTTCTTTTGACCTTCTTTTCCACATCCCTCACCACTTGATCAGTTATCACCTCGCACGAAGAATCTAAACTGTCTTCAGAAGAGCTCTCGATATTGATTACGAGTGGCGTTTGCTCATTTAGCATCCTTGGTGACCGAGGAGTGTGTTCCCCTAGGGAATTTGGATCACCTTCTTGGCTTTCATCTTTGCCTTCCAAATTTTCTTGTTCTGTCACAAGTGAGCATTCTGGTGAGCATTCTTTCTCTCTTTTCTCCACTTTCTCTTTCTCTGCATCATGGGTGCAAAGAGGATTCGAACTCCTTACCCTACTACAAACATCTGAATCGACAGCAACTTTTTTGTTTTGTGGCGTGACTTCGGAAGAACCAGACCGCTTGCCTTTCCGTGGTCTTCCTCGTATTCGTTTGGTTCCCTCCTTCTCCAAAGACTTCTCTTTTTCTGCCATCTTTGAAACGGGAGTGGTCCAAATCCCATTTCTCTCAAAAACTGGCAAATCATCTCGACACACAAGAAACGGAGATACAGAATCTTGATTTGATACCTCGCCAACTGGCTGTAAAGGAATAGCCATGGTTTGAAGTACGTCTTTCTTTGGGTGTGGCCTTTGAAGAGGGATGGTGGGAACACCACTGGATACCTATATACAAAGGTTCATTAGGAATAGTTAGCAACGGAGCAGGGGCGTATCTGGGGGGGGGGTGGTCACAGGGTGCCGTGACCCCCCTTTCAAAGCCAAAGATAAAAAAACCCTGACCGTTGATGCAATGTGTGGAGTTTTGTTTAGGCCTAACTTAAAGCAGTTAAGTTGTTCTGTTTCCCTCTATGGACCATTATTCTTTTGCGTTAAAATAATAAATTGCTATGACGTCATATTGACGTCATATGACAATTTGGTATGTTAGGAACCCCCCTCCCCCAATGACAAATCCTGGATACGCCTCTGCGGAGCAATCCAAAGAAGTAATATAAACACAAGATATAGGTATAGAAAGAAAGTATCGTTGATATAGCTAGTTTAGGGCCTTGCTACTGCATATTCTGCCGGTGTGCACGACTTTTTAGAAGAAAAGTTCATTAATGGCGCAAACGAAAACGCACATTAAAGCAAGCAAATGCAATTTTTTCCAGTTTTTCAGCTTATAACAAATATTCGGTGATTTATAGGGGTCTTGTAAGAGTGACTAGAACCCAGTCAACTTGGCAAAAATACCTTAAATTTTTGCGGGCTTTTTATAAACGTAGCGCCTTAATTAGCACGGTTTTAAATGTCTACAATTTAGTATTGGAATTTCATAATTTTTAAAACAAGCGAAAATAATTACTAGTGTTATCGATAGCATTTTGGAATTATTTAAAAAAATTTTGCATCTGCTTTCAAAGTTGAAAAATACTGTTTCAGTAACATTCCCGCAGTTTTTCGCTTATCCGGGACTCGAGGGTTGGGGTGGGGATCCGCTGGTTTCTTACCTTGCCATTTTGTAGCGCCATGATAGACTCCACCTCGTTATCGCAAGCGACAATAGGATATCTACAAAACCACTCATTAATTTCCTGGTTTCGAAAGCTCCAAGACTTCAATGCATTTGAAGATTTAGACAAACTATGGAAATCAGTATTTTCTTGGGTGTGTGGGCTTTTAGGGGATGGATATGGCTCTGAGTTATCCTCACTCCACGGCTCATTGCTCAAATCTTCACAACTTGTGTCCATATCAACTGGAGTTCTTGTACTTTGAGAGAAAAGATTGGAATTACGGCTGGTCCTTTCGATTTCTTTTTCTGGTGTTGATTCCTGAGACACAAGAATAATATTTTAGGGAATATTCTAATTCGAGAGGAATTACAGAATAACCGTTCGATGATTCTCCAATTTGAATTGTTATTCCCTATTCGAAAGGTAATTCAGGTTTTACGTCATGACAACTTGCAATCGACAGGCACGAAAGCCAATCCAAATAGTTTTTCAATGATAAAGAATGAACTTGATTTTATCATGACTTATTAGGTTTAAAACAATATATAAAAGATAAGAGGAAATTTAGGTAATATCGTCGTGTACGGGAATCCTCAGGGGAACGTATTCAAATGCAAATTTTCCGTATGCAAATTGATTCCGA
>WUAP02123838.1:0-15508 GCA_015163945.2 Stichodactyla helianthus | reverse complement strand
TTGAAGCCCCTTTTATAGAGCACAAAATTGCTTTTAACGATTGGAATATCGATAAAGACACATTGTAGATAATTCTTCTTTTCTAAAATTTACTGTAACAATCGTTTTTTGATGATTTTCGAGAGCATTTCTAAAAGTTTTTCTCTTCAAAAATGGCTTGATGAATTCTCAAATCCCAACGTTTTCTGCGGGCGCTAGGACATTTTTTAAAAGAATATATACCTTTTTCAGCGTGAAAAAGCTCTAGCTCACAAAAGAAATGGTCAATATTTAGCTGTTCGTAAATCTAGTTCTGGATGCACTGGGAAAATTGGGAGAGTAGACTAGTAGGTAGAACCGCGATTCATTTCATGTTTTCCCAATGGCGAGATCAGCAACAATGAACAACGAAACATAGTCCGAAACATATTATAATCTGTGCTAGGAAAGCGCCTTGGAAATAATATTGTAAACAAACGCGAACAATGCTTTCCATATTTAGATGAAGGGGATGGGGTAGTTTCCTTATATGGATGAAGGCGACAGGGTGGTTTCCTTATATGGAGATTGCGCGTCATCACCTGGCATCAAGGATAGTACGATGAAATTGTATTTTGGGCCTACCCTCTTAACTTTTAGTAAAATGAAACATAACTAAAGTCGGGCTTCCTGGGTCAATGACGTATTTGCGGTTTTTATAATAAAATATTGCGGGTTCATCAAAGTATGTTATCGCAGGGAAAAGGATTAAAAAAGACCGATTATCTTCATGTATGTTTATCAGAGGCTTGTACTATAAATAAAGCAAGGACAGACAGATCCAAGTGAGTAAAAAGTGGGTTATTTGATTGACTGACAAACATTTTCCCCGTTGCAAAGCAAAGATTCTCCTACAGCCCGTGCTTCGAAAGGAGCGCAAGCCCTCGACCAAAAAATCGGCTTCAATCCCCTCTTTTCCTTGCTGCTGTCATCAAAGCGATGACGGAAACTGAAAGCTGGATGCTTTTAGTTTGTGCGAAAAATATTAGGACACAGGATTGGCCTTACAGTTTGGAAGATGACACCAGATTGCAACCTGCCTTTCGATTTAGCGCCTCCATCTTGGGCCTTCCAAAGAGAAGGCTACTGGGCAGCACTTTAGGAATTTTTTTTTTTCAAGCTTTCCATTTTTTTTTCACGGTTTTTTTCCTGCGCAAATTCATCGTCTATTGATGTATTGGCGAAAAAATGCCAAGAGCTCTGAAAAGCAGTGAGGGAAAAAAAAAAAAAAAAAAAAAAAAATCCAACAATTTCCCGTATTGCCCTTGGAAAGGGGGAACAACAAGGCTACGAAAGGCGTGTAATCCTTCGACCAAAAAATCGGCTCCAATCCCCTCTTTTCCTTGCTGCTTTCATCAAAAGGATGACGGAAACCGAAAGCTGGATGCTTTTAGTTTGTGGAAAAATATTAGGACAAAGGATTGACCTAAACGTTTCAAAGATGACACCAGATTGCAACCTGCCCTTCGAGCTAGCGCCGCCATCTTGGGCCTTGCAAAGAGAATGCTACTTGGCAGCACTTTTGGGATTTTTTTTTTTTTTAAGCTTCCCCATTTTTTTCCCCGACTTTTTTCCTGCGCAAATTCATCGTCTATTGATGTGGTGGCGAAAAAGTGCCAAGAGCTCTGAAAAGCAGTGAGGGGAAAAAATCCAGCGCTTCAGGGATTTTTTTTTAACGAACTCATGTTTCATTAATGAATTCTATAACCAACAAGAACTCGTTGTGATCTTAGGTGGCTGAAGATGGATTTAACGGAATTGGAATTGCTTATTAAGCAAGCCCAATACATATGGCATAGCTTATAAGGAAGCACCCTGATGCACATTCTGCTGAACGAAAATCATATTAGTGTTACGTTTTCCAAAGATTCTTTTTCGTGTGGGATTCTGAGAACAATTCCTCTGATTGGGCCTGCGTCATGCGCGTGCTCCTTATTCAACTGCGTTCGAAATTCTGATAAATTTAGAATTTATAGTTTCTCTATAATATTACCTACTAAATTTCTAGTAAAAAGTTTTAGAAGCCATTTACAGAATTCGTGTCCGTTCTGTATCGGATCTACAGATTCTCGCCTTCGGCTCGTATCCGTGTAGTACCTATTGATGGGTATCTTTACTTGCCTCCCTTTAGGAAGTTAATTGCAAAGGAGCAGGAGGATCGACCATAGGGAGATTATATAGGAAAACTAAATTGCGCGTTTTAAAAAATGTTCTACTAGTTTTTTACTTGATTTTTCGGTATTCGCGTATTACTTAGCACACCATCTCGGACTTTAAGTACAGAAAATAAATATAAAATACAATGGTTTGATTTTGATTTCCATTTTATCTTTTATCTAAAGTGGGCTCCCTGTGGCTAATCCAAGGAGACGTTGTCAGCGGTGTGTCGTGTGAGTACTATACTGCAAGATGGTTTTATCGCAATGGCCGGTGTTGTTTGTCCGGGACCTCAAGCTTTAAGGTTTGTTTTCCCTTATAAATCCTAAAACCCATAATAAGATTTAAGGGAAAAAAAAATCCTTGAGGTTTAATTTTGTGTTGTTGTTATTTTTTATTGGTATAGACAAGCAGAAGTGCTAAGGGCAAGCTTGAAAGGTTAGTTGTTTACAGCTCTACTGCAAATTATTTTTTTCTTTCAACGCATCAACAATAGATGCTCAAAGGCATCTTCCACCGGACGTTGATTTTGAATATGAATGCAGCTCAGATGAAGCCTAGAAGGAAGGACTGAATTTACTTCATTTTTCATAGGCTGAATAAATCCCTATGATAATGATATTATTATCAAGCATATTTTTCGTTTTGGAGGATTAAAGGGGGTGTACATGTGTAGCGTCAAAAAAAAAAAAAAAAAAAAAAAAAAAAAAAAAAAAAAAAAAAGATTTAATTGATTTAATTATATTAAATGATATAAAATAACGATATAAAACGCTGGGATATAAGAGCATGGAAACGTGGCTTCTGTTGATCTGTGGAAGCATATTGCTTTATTTTATAAAAGCTTTATAAAACGCTTTTTTCATGTTCTATGCTGTTTGAGTTTACACTTAAGTCAGTTTTCTTTGATGTACTATGGCCATCTATATGTACTGTTTAATAAACGAGCAGGAGTGTTTTATCAGGTTTAAAACCACGAGGTGTGTAGCTGAGTGGTTTTAGACCTGATAAAACATGATCTGTGAGTTTACTGAATGGCTTCAAACACGTCACATAAATAAGTCCAAGTATTTAACAATCTTTTGATGAAAAGTGCAAAAGAAAAGCAAAATTATAGTTTGATGAAAACTTTTACATCATGGACATGTGCATTGTACAGAAAACGGCTCCAACACGGAAAAGAATGTTTGGAAAACATAAGAGTGATATCAGTTTTGTCCAGCAGAAGGTGCATCAGGGTGCTTGCTTATAGGCTATGGTTGGTATTGGGCTTGCTTACTAAGCAATTCCAATTCCATTAATTCCATCTTCAGTCACCCAGATTGCAATAGTTCGTGTTGGTTATAGAACTGATGTTTTGTTAATGAGTTCTATAACTAACAAGAAACTTTATATATAGAGTCATTTTCATTAGTATTCTTTATGTAAAAATTCACCTTCATTAGTATTCTTTGTATAAAGAATACTAATGAGGAAGACTTTACCAGGTATAAAGCCTTATGCATGTGACTGATTTGAGGCTTTTGATAGGCTCAAATGCTCATTAATTATTTATGAGTGTTTGAACATTTAATAAAATGATCTGGCAGGCACATCATCATGAGAAGTCTCAACTATGAAATCATTGACCTTTCTCACGGTTAACCAAAGTCTTTGACAGTTGCAACAAAAGTACTAACCCCTTCTATAACTTTGCTTCCATGTGGCGTGGATTTCGTGCTGCATTGCCAATGTCAGTCGTAAAGAATGAGTGTATTTTTGTCTGATATAAATAGTAAAGAATATAAATGTCTTGAATTTTGTTTGGGAAACCTCAATAATATAAGTTTAGAAACCCTCCCTAAGTGTAGCCTCCTATGCAGACATCCTAAGTGTCTTCACATAACGCTTTACTCCCCATGAACATCTACATTTGAACACGATTGTTGTTAACTGGTTATAATCATCTGATTCTCTTCTGAGCCTATTTGACCTCTGGAATTTCTTGCTTTTCTTTAAAACTTCTGCAATTTCAGCTTGAATTGTTTGGATTTTAATCAAGATGTCTTTAAGGGAAGTTAACCACTTGTAAACACTTCTTCACTCCTGCTTGGATATATTGATAAATATGAAACAGCGATATGGATGTTTACAGCCATGTTGATTATTAAACCATAAATATTCTCTAGGGTTTTAACAATCTTGATAGTTATGGACCCAAAAAGAAAGCCGTTTGATTTCTTTTAAGTTAATTTCTCCTGTGTAAAACCCATAAAACATCTTTTGATGGTGTGATTCAAACAAATGAAGGAATTAATTTATGTCAAATAGATTTTTGTGGGTTGTGTTAATGTTCATATTCAAACTAAAATTGATACTTCCTTCATACTACCCTTTGGTTTTTCAAACTTAATAAACCAAGCTTTCAACTGTAACCCTAATGATGACTGCCAAGGTCGAAAGCTTGGTTTATTAAATTTTAGTTTGTATATGAATTAATTTATATTTTTTGAAGCAAATGTATATTTGATTTGATTGTAAAAGTTACAGCACAAGGGTACAACTGATTGATGTCATTGATCTTGTATTTCACTCCTGATAGCATGAAATTTCTACCAATGTATTTGATAGACCTTTCCTGAATTTGCTTGGATGATCACAAAACAATGGTTTCAAATCGAGGTTGGTGTTGATAAATAAAAGAATCAAGCTCTGTCTTGACTTGAAACCACCTGTTTCATGATCATCCAAGCGAATTCGGGAAAGTTCTATTGATTCTTCAGAAAAACAATTTTAATTAAAAACAATTTTGATGGGATCACACTATCAGTTGGAAAGGAGTGTTCAGTTCAAGTAAATGTAAGCTAACGTTCATTAGGTGGGAGTAAATCGTTGCGTGACAACACAAAGAACTTATCAATAACAGGCTGCCAACCAAAAATATTTTCCCGTTTATAAACCACCCTGGTTATAAGCCCCTGCCATTTACTCCTTCCTATATGGGGTAGCATATACAGGAAACAATAATTAGATGGTAGATTAGCAGTGTATCGGTAGTTTTATTTCACTAAGATTCACTGTACAACCTCATAGCATTGACTGATCTGCTCAGATTATACAGTAGTTTTTCAGTTCGCATTTCAAAGCTTGTACATTATTGTTTTATGAGCACTGTTGTTCAAATGAAATAGCTCCACTGATTAAAATTGTTTTAATGGAAGGGATTTCAAATGGTTTTCCCTCCCGATTATTGATAAAACAGACAGAACAAGGAAATAAGGCTTGAGTTCAATTACTTTCAAAGCTGTGTTGCTTCTTGAGAAATTTTATGCTAGCTCTAAAATGCATTTCACAAGAATTTTCCTTGTGTTGGGATCCATTCAAAATTTATGGTAACTTTTGTGAGTAGAAGCTTCAAAAAATTTAGAAAAATATACAAAAAACAAAATCTAGAGAAATGAATGAACAAAGAAAAGAATGAATAATTTAATTAATGAAAGTAAGAACACATTATAGATGTAATGTCTGATCATTATGTCCAGTGGGGGGAGATGGTGTAGATTTTCTACATTTTGATAAAGAGGGGAGTATATTTTTTACATTTAGCTCAAGCCATAAATTCCAATTTTGTCATTTCTAGGGGGATTTTATTGCTTGTATGGAAAATCTTAGGTTTTAAAACATGTTTAAATGCCATCCATTGTTATAAAACAATTAACTAGGCATTCTTTGTTATTGTTGCAAGACCCTGAAAACTAGTTTTTATTCTAAGAAGGATTAAGATTGGTTGTAGAATTTTGACAATTCTTGTCCGCATCCATAGTTAGCAATAAAAATCAAGATGACATAAAGTGTGAGAATCACAGGAATTACAATAAAAATCTGTATTTCAAATTTTAAGTAATGGGATACAAATTTAAATTTCTGCACTATTCTGCACTATTTTCAATTCTTTCTGCATTTATCAGATGCTCTGTATAGTACATTTTTAATTGACAGAAATTTTAGGGAGTGACATTTTTTACCCTGTAATGTATGGTAATTAACAATTGATCAGTGTAGCATAATCCAAATGCCCAAGAGACTTCATTTAATGAGGATTTGTGAGAGTTAAATACCGAGAACGGAGGCAATAAGCCATACATCCCGAGGGCTGTAGGCCTGTAGGCCCGAGGGATGTATAGGCTTATTGCCAACGTTTGAGGTATTTAAGTGTCTTATTTCATACTTGAGAAGGTTTTCACAACACGGCAATTCTCGAGAGAAAACAGTGCGGTAATATTTACATATTTATACATTCATTGTCTTTCTCAGCAATAAGAGCATGCGTAGATGATAATTACGTCATAGTGAATGTTTTGACTCATCCCACATGGAGTAGGGGATGCAAAGAGATGACCTTATGACTTTTGGGCTTGAAAATTTTCGAGCCGGGAAGGCAGGGCTGACAATAAGCCAAGGTCTCACCAATAGACTGCTGAAAGAGTGGTCTTTTGCTGGGACGTGCTTCGCAGTCCTGCCTCAGATAAGTTGAGTTTGTAATGAACTCCTCATTACAAATTCAAGGGATGTATCTGGTTATTGACCCGGGATGTATCTAGTTACATCCCAGGTCAATAACCAAATACATCCCTCATTAACATATTTATCGGGATGTATCATCCCAATGAATAACAAACTAAGAAAACCATGTGAAGTATGAACTAATCTAAGTTAAACATCTGATTCATTTTGTACTGTTTAATCACATGATTGTTTACATTGAGTGCAGCAATATATAATTGTAACACATTCAAAAATGAAATTTCAAGCAGAACCAAATGCCTTATTTCAATTAATGTGGTAGCCAAAATACATATTAAGTGTACCTTTTAAATTTCTTCATTACCAAATTGGATTTCTCATTTCTTACTATTGGTAATCCAGCTTACCTACCTGTATCTGCCACTTGCAGTTGACATGTACATGTATATAATAATTGAGTTATTGTAATATAATTCTTTTAAAATCCATTCTCTACATTGTAGGTAGTTTTGAGGACTTCAATGTGGGAAGTTCAGGATGGTCCTCGAGGCAGATGTAAGATGACATATATTTATTAATAATACAGTAGTACATTAATTCTTAAGGACCAAAAAACACCTTTTTTTCCTAACAGGCTACAGGATTTGTACAAGAACATCCTGTTAAACGACCTTGAGTTTGCTCTGGATAAGAAAGTAGAACAAGACTTGTAAGTGCCTACATGTAGTATTGTGCATTAAAACTATTAATGAACAGAATGCATACTGAATCAAACAAAACAGCCTACAACTTTGGATAGGGGGCCATTGTGGGGTCTCAAACACAGCAAGAAAATTGAAATCACTGCATTGCTGGATGAAAAATCAATGAAACACTGACACTGCAGTACATGTAGAATAGGAGTCATGATTGCAATTTATTGGCTTGGATTGAAAAAATACATGCTTGTTTAATTATTATAATTTATATACTATTGTTAAAAAAATAGAATGAGCATACATTTTCTTACTTTTATTCTTTGGTTTTGATTGCATGATTTTTCCAATGAGATTGTACTTCTGTTTTCCATGTAGATAGTAATTAAATAGAGATAGCCTAGTGAAATCAAAGTATTGGTTTTTATGCTGCCCTCTCTGACAGTTTCAGTCCCAGTTGGTCTAGATTAATTCAAAGATTTTCCAAAGGTTTGGATTTATTAGACATAGATTTTCTTAGCCAACGATAAAGGCATACAGAAGCCTAGCTATGAGGACTTTATTTTCTTTAGCAGTGCTCACTGCAGTGCTCATAATCATCACTTTTAAAATGCATACTTGACGATGAGAGATGTCTGGTTTTTCTTTTTTTTTCGCTACTTTTTACACATGCCACATCATGTGGCCCTAACCTTCACTTGTTTCCTTCAAAATGAACACTTCATATTCTTGGCATATTTTGGTTGGTTAAATATTCGCTGTGCAACCAATTTTTCAATGGTCTTGGTTTTCCTGGTGTCCAACTCTGAAATTGAATATCCCAACCCAGATTTAAATCAATTTGACGTATAAAATGAAAGACCACAAAACCTGAACATGATTTTAACTTGTATGTACTGTACAATTCTTGAGATCATTTTGATAAAAAATGGCAATTTAGTGGGATAGTAGGATAGTTGCAATTTACAAACCAGATATTTTGTCATGGGTTTGTTTTACCCACCAAGGAAAATAGCCAGTCACAGCAAAGAATGACGTTACCATCACGCAGGAGTGTTACATGACCATTGCAGTACTGCATTGCAACTGGGTTTCACTGTCATTGTTGGAATTTCTGTGAAATCTTCATGTAAGTTTAAGTTGAGGTAATAATTTCATATCTGCATTTGTTTGAGATTTCCTTAAGCTGAGCAGCATTAAATTTTCTAACCAATTACTGTCCTTCGTGATTTGCTATGGCCAGCTCTCATTTTATAGCCCTTAGTTCCATCCAGCAAATAAGATAATAATTCGTTGTAAGTCTCAAGAGATTCTTGTGATAAAGGCTAATAAAATAGCATCATTCTTGCAGAATATTCCCTCATGTTCACAGTTAACCAAAAATGGGAGCACTATCACACAGGCAGAGATGGTTCACCATTTTTTTAGAGCACTGAGCCTGGTATCATGTGAGGCTAACATGATTGCTTCCATTAAAGCATAACTACAGGTAGCCTTCAGAGTAGCCTTGTAATGCAAACAGAGTGACTGAAAACATCATTCTTTTAAGAATTAAGAATTGTGTAGGAATTTCTTTAGAATTCTTAGGAATTTCCCAGCTTTTTTGCAAGGGTTGCTCAGATTTAGTGTCTGTATTAATGCAAACCGACTCTCCACCATAATTTATTAGTAATCAGCTTTAGGTATTCCTTGACAACTATCATGAATACTTGCTCATTGTACAAATGAAACCAAGAAATATCGTGTTTAAAATTCCCAAGAGTACAATAAAATAAACATTCAGTTCTTTGTTAAAGTCAATAATTTATTTCTGCTTTAGGTTAAGCAAAGTGAATCTTATTTTTTGTGTATTTCCTCAGTGATCCTTGTATTACATACTAATGACATGGCACTGAGGAATGTTAGCAATTAAATCTCGCCTCAGCCTCAGGAAGTTTTGATACTAAAAGTCCACTAAGCCTCCCTCACTAATATCCCTCTGTGGTATGGTATTACTTACAGTTGGACTTAATGAATAAATACAATTATTGCTATACCTTTTAAATTCCATTTTCTTATAATTCAATCTAGGTGGAATAGTGCTTTCAAAAGCCAAATTGACTTTCTAAGACATCAAACGAAAGATAATAAGGTATAGTAGTTATGCCCCTAATTTCTTGTTGCAAAATTGCTTTACATTGCTTTTTCTTAAAACTGTAATTTGTGAATATTAAACAGTGGTGGCAGTGACAGTGGTAGAGTGATTGTATTTAACCCGTGAAAGAAAAATGACTAGTATTTACTTTGTACTAGTTGACAAAGAACGAACATAAACAATGGGTTTAGAGTCTACTGCTATTTGCATACTATTTTTCACAGTTTAAATAAAATCACTCTAGTGGCGGTAGTTGCAGTGGTAGTAGCAGTAGTGGAAGTGACAGTCTCTTCCATTGTATTTCAACCAATCAGATTTTAGAATCGGTGTTTTTAATTGTGCAGAATTACACTTTTTTGCACTGAATTTCAGTGCAATTACATTTGAACAGCACTTATATATTTCTCAGCCAATCAGTATCCAGAATTTTTTAGTGTGTGATTATTACCGTAGTCTGAAATTTAAGCATTAATAATTGAATGTAAGATATGAAATTAAGAATGAATGTTAATGGTCTATATCATTGTTAAAGTGCCTGTACATGGTTTGTTTATAAATTCTATAATATTATTTTTATGCCACTTTCAGAGTTCAAAGTCTGGTGAGATACAGGCTGTATTATCATTATTCCTTGAAGCAGCTAGCGGGTTTTATATTCAGGTGCTGTGTGAATTTCTAAATGCAAACATATTCACAAACATTAATTCATTAATTCCATTCCACTTTCAATTGTGATGAGTTGGTTTGGTTCCTGTTGATAAAAAGACAGTATTAATGAGTAAAGGCACAGGGTGGCTTACATAACATTATTTGCTTCATAATTATATAGCTCTTGCAGGAATTCTGTCTTCATTACAATCTTGATCTTCCTGGACACACAAAATCCTCTCACCTTGGCATCTTAGAACTAGGTAAAATACCTGTTGTGAGTGCATCAAATCCATGATTTATACTGTAATTACATTATAAACAATGTAATATTATGAATTATCGAGAACATGTAGACACCGTGAACATGCATAGATTAAGCTGTTTTAGTCTTCTGTTTTGTAACAGATAGGCCACAATGTAAATTGAATTTCAGCCTGTTGATCTACTTAAAATAACATTTTCAGATGGTAATGTTGATAGTCAGTCTAAGAGACCACATAGTCAATCATGTCACTACGTTTGTCAAGACTGCTTGGTTCATTTAGGTGATATAGGTAAGACGTGCAAGATTTAGTTTTTGGTTCGCAGTTGATATCAGCCGTTACCAATCGATACAATCGACAATGTTAATTGCTTTGAAAAAGTAGTGAGTATCGATTGTTTACGATTGATCGATACAATCGATATCAATTAACGATGAATATCGACTTATCGATTGGATTTCCGATATCGATTTTTATCGATTGTCCAGGCCGGGTTATTTCCAGTTCACTACCTTTTACATATTTTGATTTTTTTTCTTTTGTTTCTGTATTCCTTTGAGGAATTTCTTTGTTAAGTATTGTATTTTAGCTCCTCTTTTTGAATATTGAATCAGTTCACAACGTTAAGCGGAACGCATAACAACTTTTTTGTACGTATATGTCTTTCTGTATTTTTCGAAGTAGCGACTGTGTTTGGCCTTATTTAAATTCATGGTCGAAGGAGGGACCGTGTTTCGTTGCTGGCCGTGTGTTTGGCCTTATCTAAATTCATGGGCGTAGGAGCGACCGTATTTTTTTTTAGCAAGTCCTATGTTGGCCTGAACTACAATGATTTGTTTGGTCGTAAAATCGAACTGATCCCTCATGTTGGCTGTGTTTTCACAGCGAAAGCATTTTTACTTAGCTATGTGTTTCAGTTTTAAGTACTGTGTTAAAGTAGCGACCGCCTAAACGTGCTGGTTATTCCCCCCTTTCCAGGTCGAACCAGAAGGGTCCTCCAAACTATACCCTATGACCTGTCTTTGGATGGGTCCCTGGTCTGGTCTGGCCTGGCCTGGCTGGTTGGCATTCCTCTCCCGTGTTCACTCTTTTGATCGCGTTTCCAGTATTTTTGCCCCAGATCCTGTGTGCTTCTTACCTTTTCCAGCCCTTTCCTACCGAAGATTTTGGTTTTACATTGTCTCGACATCCATCCCGCCCTAATAGAGAAGGTTTTGTCCCTGGGAGGGGGGGGGGTCAAATTAGCCAGGCCGGATGATTATGGTCTGTCGAAGCCCGAACGAGATGTATTTCTTTTGTTTCATCCACCGAAAGCTCTCCTGCTTTAGCATCACATACTTTAATGTAACGCTTTCAGTCTTAACAGTAGTCAGTCCCATTCCCGTAATCTTGGCCAAGCGCGGCTCAAGGGGTGAAGGATGTTTCTGAGTTGTGGGGAGAAGAAGCCTAGTCAGTCTTCCTGTTTGTATAAATTCTCTGTTTGTTGAGGGTGGTTTACACAGATCCACCCTTATAGCAGTAAAGCCGCAGGCAAAGTCGCGTTCCCCATAACTTAATCCAGCGGAGACAGTGAGTGGGTAATTTACCAATGAGAATGTGGTACTATTTTACAGATGTACAGTTGTACATTTTATTTCCGAGTGTGACCTCACGTGCTCAACATTATGAGAGATGGAACAAAGAAATGAACAATTGTTAAATGTGTTATTTAACAAAAAATTCTGACAATTACATAACTTATAATTACTGCAAAGCATTAAACTTACTCTGTTGAAAATCCTGAACAGGATCATAGGATCCTAACTGGATCCCATTATCCTATAGCAGAACCTTAGGAACTTGTACAAGATCCACAAGATCCCGACAAAAGATCCTACAGAATCCTCTACAAAATCTTACAGGACCCTACAGGATCCTGCAGGATCTCAGACAAAATCCTAGAGACATCCAGGATCTTGCCCAGGATCCTTATCAGCTCTAAGGATCATGATCAGCTATTCCTGTAGGATCGTGATCAGCTATTCCTGTAGGATCGTGATCAGCTATTCCTGTAGGATCGTGATCAGCTGTTCCTGTAGGATCCTGATCAGCTATTCCTGTAGGATCGTGATCAGCTATTCCTGTAGGATCCTGATCAGCTATTCTTGTAGGATTCTGAGCCAATCCTTTTGGATCCTAGATAAATCCTGTACAGAATTTATCCTACATAGGATCCTTAGCTATGCCTATTATCTTGAACAGAATGCTATTAATTTTTGCAAAAGATCCACCTGCCCATCAACTGATAAATTATATTCACCCATTAGCCAGGTACTGTGATGATTCCAGTCAGGCTGAATTGTTCTACAGACATGCATTGGCCCTTATACCTTCTAATGGTAGGGTATTGTTTGTTTCCTGGTACTGTGTAATTATATTTAGTATCATTACACAGGTGATTATAGAAAATCGCGTTCGCTGATTGGTCGGGAACAGGGCGGGAAAAGAGCATACATTTTTACGGGCGAGGTGTAATGCGGAGATGGACTGGTCCCGAGATCCAAAACAAAATGGCAGACCACCTATGGAGGGTCCTATGAAAAGTGAATGTCATCCTTCGTGTGTGGAAGTACGGAGATAAAGAGGATTTACTGGAGAAGTATCTTCCTCAAGTTGAAATAGAACTATAGTAGTTTATATGAAAGTTGCAACCAGGATCTATCATCTTAAATAAAATTTATAGTAATTTATATTGGATAGTGAGAACTTGCGGAGGTAAAAAATTATTCAGTTGTAACTTTTTTATATCATGATATATCGAACCAAAAATTTACAACATTCTAGATCAAGTGCTATATATTCCAACTGTAAGTTTTAGAGCTCTGTTTTGTCTGGTTCGTAAGACGTAAGATGCCGTTTGCAGACTCGATTTTTACGCTTGAAAATCGAGTCTGCAAAGCAGGCTACGTAACACGCCGATCCAAAGAGTAGCTCTTGAATTTCAGCAAAATCCAAAAATCCCTTTCTTTCTCCTATGGGTAAACAGCATTCAACAGGACCTAAAATACACTCGACGTGTAAGCTACCAGTCCCCCTCCGCATCACACCTCGCCAGTAAAAATGTATGCTTGTTTCCCCCACCCTACCTTCTCCCTTCCTGGTCGAGAACGTCTTCAGAATACTGCTCAATAATCACCTACAGGTGAATATAGGATTGTGCGTGCTTTGTTTGTTGATGCGTGCCACTTTCATAACACGAAATAAATACCAATTTTAGAAATGAATCAATGTTGCCCATTTTCTTTCAAATAATCACCTGTATAATATGATTCGCCTGAGGCTCAGTGATTGTCGGTCAATATTTACCGAGATGAGGTGGAGGGAAATATTCACTTGTAAATCATTGTTAAATATGTACATCGTAATACATCCTGTTCAACGTGTAAGCTTTTCTCTTCTTCTTTAATGATTTTGTAATTTTAGGTCAACCATACAATCAATTAGCGATTCTAGCAAGTGGCAAGGGAGACCAGCTGGGGACTGTTTATTTTTACTGTAGGAGGTATAATTTCATCTTTCTGTGACTAGATTCTTGTAGTGATTCTTATTAATTGTAACTTATTTGTAACACAATTTGTATTTTTAGTATTGCTGTGAAAAACCAGTTTCCTGCTGCTTCAACCAACCTTCACAAGATATTTAACAAAATTTGCTCTAGACACAGTGGAATGTAAGTAATATAATTCGAGACCTTTTAGTTAGGGTCTTGTTTTTTAACTTTGACCATTTTTCCTTTGTTAGCTCTTTGATTAATAATGATAATAGAACTGAGTGGAGTGCAATTTGGTTTGAAATCACACTCTTGATTACAAAATTGCACGACGGCGTAGCGGAAGTGCAACTTGTTAATCAAGAGTATGATTTCAAACCAAATTGCACTCCACTAAGTTCTATTACCAATTAATCATATTCAATTTGATATCTTTCTTGATAATAATAGAGTTTAGAACATTTTTCGGTCTTGAAAATGTAAAATTAAAGGACAAACATACGTTAGACTGATTGGTCGAATGCACAACTATGCAGACGTGGATTCTTTTAGAAATTTCTTTAGCCGATTCCTCTAGAAAACAAAGAAAGCATGAGACTAAATATTTTATTTCTATAAAATAGTATTTTGAATGTGCTAAATTATTGGAAAAAATCGTTTAGGTACAAGCGTCACCATTGACTCTCATTGATCGGTAATAGGGAGTTTAAGATAGGACGGCTACGGTTAACTGCGTTGTGCCAAAACGGAGTAGACTGGATCGAGTATAGTACGGTTCATTGGGCGCTGAAACATGAACTCTTTGTATTGCATTTTGCAACGTTGTTCGGTAAAGTATGTAGTCATTCAAGCTGAAATGTCATTTGAAGAAATTAGAAATGCAATCGTCATTGCCTTTGCCGATGGTATTTTGGGAGAAGATGAGTTCTTAATTTTATGTCAAGAATATGAACCCGTAAATCCTTCGTATCCATTCTGGAAATACGACTCCTTCTGCTTAGACGAGTTTAGTTCTTGCAAGTGCGAATCTTTTTTGCGGGTCACAAAATAGGATATTCCAGTATTGGTGAACCATCTACAACTACCTGCACGCTTTATTTGCTCTCAAGGGACGTCCTGCAGTGGTTTAGAAGGCTTATGCATGCTGCTAAAGAGATTGGCTTACCCTAGTCGGTACTTCGATATGATTTCTACATTCGCTAGTCCGATACCCGAGATATGCATGATGACAAACACTGTGCTTGACTGGATTTATGAAACTCATGGTTTCCGTTTAACATCCTGGAATCATGACCATTTCTCTCTAGAGCATGTCTTCAACGATATTCAGAATCCATATCAAGACTAGACCCTGTGAGCAGGGTGAACTCGTGCCCTTGGCGCTTCTGCTACTGTGATGAGCTTGGTAGTGTAGGGAATGGGTGGGTTTGAGAGGGTGGGAACTATTGGGAGGCGTAGTGGTAGTATCCACTCGCCTCTTGCATCTTTGACGACCCCAGACAGACAAAGCTAGAGCGAAACTAAGAAGAAAGTTGTTTCCTAAAAAAAGCTTATGCCT
>WUAP02123816.1:0-15519 GCA_015163945.2 Stichodactyla helianthus | reverse complement strand
CTGGGATTCGAACCAACGACCTTCGGATTTGTACTACCGATGCTCTACCAGCTGAGCTACAAGGTCAGACTGGGAGCTTATTGGGGTTAGGGTTATTCAGAACTCGGACCTCAGAACCTCAGAACCGTATCGTAGGTTTCCCACTGATTGGCGAAAACCGCTCTATTGCTATGGGCTCGTGTTTGTGTTATGAAAAAGTGCGGAGCACCAAGTGGTGTCAAGCTCGCTATATTGGATTTGGATTTAGCTTGATGTATGTGTGATGAGATCCAAGTCAAAAATAGCATCTTGAAAAACTTAACAGAACCAATGTTTACAAGAGTAAAAGATGCTTTCAAAAACTGCATAAACTTACTTTACTGTAGTTCAAAGACGTCTGTCCAAGCAAAACACCTCTCCAAATTTAGAAAAAGAACTGTATATCCCCGTCCACAGATCCTTAGTGATATGCGTACTAAACTACAAGTTAAAGTTAAAGTCCTTCCCACGCCGATTGACGTATAGGGTGGCACCTATCTCCGTTTCCATAGCCCTAGGCCACACGGCTACATAGGTAGTGAAAGCCACAGCAGGGGGCCTGTCTGCTGGTGGCTCCGTGTGTTTAACTTCCATACTCCATACCATTTATACTGAGTACCAAGCTGGCAGTATGTTCCATTTTTAACGTCTTTGGTATGACGCGGCCGGGGCTCGAACGCCCGCGACCTCCCAGTCATGAGGCGGATACTCTACCGGCACTAGGCCACATGACTGGTAATACTAAACTACAAATAGTAACCCTTAAAAGGTGGTAGGAGCAGTCCCGCCCCTTCTGCAGGGAGTTCTCTCCGGTCACCAACGGGAGATCTAGCTAATTTAATTTTTTTTATTGCGGGCTACCTGTGTCGAGTCGTAATAAAATATGCTGAGGTTGACAAAATATTGACTATTTTACATTATCCTTCCCTTTTTGATTTCCTCCACTTTTATTGTTCTATTCTTCTTTTTTCTCCCATTCATTCGTTTACATTCATTTTCTTTTCATCATGTATTTTTCCTTCCAAGAAGATACTCCCTGTGTGATGGTCACCCTGTGTTTCCAGGAATTCACTTCTGGTCGATGTTTCTGAGAACAGCCATGTTTTCCTGGTGAACAAGGAGGGATAAGAAAACCATCATGAGTAAAAACTCAGCCGCGAACTCCGGCCAAAATGAGCCATTAAAGAAGGCATTCAGGGTCTATAACTTCATTGTGTCCAAAGGAGGCGAGATAAACTTTCTAGAGCTGTTAAAACATCCTTCGCCATTGAAGAATTTGACCGAACAAGAAGCAACAGAATGGCTGAAGGAATTCAACGACTTAAACGACAAAGAAGACGTGATAGAAAAGCCTTGTTTTATCTTTGGGACGAATAATGAGGGTGTTCAAACAGTTAGAGCTCTTATTAAGGCTAGGCTGTGTTTTAATTATGAGAAAAATGGCTCTTGTAAACATGGGTCGGATTGCCTTCAGTTTCACGTCTGTAAAGGATTTCTAGAGGGACGTTGCACGGATTCTGATCTCTGTTCAAGGTCTCATGACCTTTTTGACAAAGAAAACGTCAACAAAATACGAAAATATCGCCTTCAACATTTAGGGAACACATCTTTTCGTAATGTAATCAGACGAAACCTTCCGTTTGTCTGTGAAGACTACGTGAACAATGACTGTACAAATCCTTTCTGTCATCAGCTTCATGTCTGTTCACGTCTGGTCAAGAATATGTGCGAGGACAAAGAAGAAGATTGCCCTTTGAGACGCTCTCACGACCTTCAGTCTCCTCATAATAAACGAGTTATTAGATACTTTGTTGTTCCAGTCAAATATCTTCTTTGTAATGTTCTTGTTTCTAAAAACACTAAACTTGAGGTTGAGAAAGAAGGAAAACGAAAGACAAAGGTGAACAAGTTAAATAATTTAAACAATATTGATGATGAAAAAAAGGAAGGTGGAGAGTTCTCCAAACGTGGTGCTCTTCCACAAAATATTTTGCCTAACATGTCAGAAACTCCAAGTGCAAAGGGTCAAAAAGGTAAAGGGAAACAAAAGAAAGAGTTTCATTCTAATGGTCCTAACGTGATGCCTCAAGGATTGAACATAAAACCAGGTCTTCTTCCAACTCCTAGTTTCAATGAAAAGCTGCAACAGAGACAAGCAGATGTTGGAAAATGTTTTAATTTGCCGCGCAGCTCAAGGGAAAGAAGTAACCAACCACCAGCATTAATGGGATTGCCTCTTGATATACCCTCTGAGTATACCGGTATTCGGCAAGACTTCAAAGAAAAATTCCAAAACATGCTATTCCCTCAAGAGTTTGAGTCCAGAGACCAAAATACTAGTGGGGGGTTGGAGCAGAAGAGGGGTGGTCTTGCACGCGGAGGGCGAAAATGGAAGAGCATGGATCATTTTCAAACTCCACCACCAGCAGGCCAATTTTCATTGTTGAATCAAAAGGTAGATGGTGGTAGGAGTAATATTACAGGAGGAGATGCTATCAGAGGGAGAGGAGCTAAAGGAGTTAGAGGAAGGGGTAGCTGGAAGGGACGTGGTAGGGGAACGACCCTCCATGAAAGTGAAATAGCTCCTCAGAATGAATCATTGTCTGCTGGCTTTTCTAAAGAAGAGAATGCTTCATCTGAAACAGCAAAAGAAGCAGGGAAGAGAAGAAGACCAAGATACAGGAAAAGAAAGGGCTCCAGTGATAGTCATAGCAACATGGCAACCTTTGAAGGAGAAGAAGAGGTAGATGAAGCAGAAGAAGTAATGGAGGAATTGATGAGTTTTCATCTTGAAGAGGAAGAAGAAGATGACTTGATTGATTTAACAGAAAGTTCAGATCTTGTAGATTTGACCTTGGATTCTGACCCAGGGCTGAGTCAAGCATCAGAAGCACAAGCCCTATGGGATATGTTTTCCCAGGATCAACTTTACGACAGTCTTCAAGATAAAGACCTTGACTCTACCTCTGAACTGAGTGATAGCTGTCAATCAACTCAACCATCAAATGCCTTAGTTGCTTCTGAAAGAGCTGTTTTCAATTGCATTGTTAAGGAGTTTGGTGGTGCTGTATCATTGTCAGAGATTTCTACCAAGGCTGACCTTTTTCATCCTGATTTTGAAGAGCATGAAAAGTGGTTTCTTGACCACCCCTCTAGCTTCTTGATAAATTACACTCCAAAGGGACAAGTTGCTGAAATCAAGGCAATTGCATTGCGTGCTAAGATGTGTTTTAAGTACTATGGAAAGGGCTGTAATGCAAAAAAATGTTCTTTTTTCCATGTGTGTATGGAGTACATAGCTAAAGGAAAATGTGGTATTGGTGATAGCTGTAAGAAAAATCATGGCTTCTCTGATAACCACAACAAGCACATTGCATCCAAGTTATTTCCAAAGGAACACTTTACTGATGAACAGCTTCAATGTGTGGTAGGTTAAATTCTGAAACTTTTTTTACTTGAAACCTATGTGCAACATCCTTGCATGACAAGTTTGTAATGACCCCAGCTTGGTGCTTCCTACTCTTTCAATTGAAACTATGTCACTACCATTAAACAGCAACAAAGTACTGACAAACTAACAACTAACAGACAACAAACAGTTGACAGGTCACTTGGGTGCACTAGTCTGCACTATTACCAAAATTGCGTATTGTAATACCCTCATGACACTGGTCTCACAATGTTCCTGTACCCAAGTTTCAAGTAAGGTTTGTAATCCTTGAACCTAATCATGGTTATTATTTATTAATCTTTTTTCTTGCACCCCTTTAGGTCCAGTCCTCAACTCCCCAAGTCTGCATAGATTATAACAATGGCAGATGCCTAACAGGTGCCAGACTATGCACCAAAATCCACATTTGCAAGAATTATGGGAAAAAACGATGTACAAAAGGAAGCTGTAATCTAGCGCACAACAATGGGCTAGGTACCCCATCAACCAAAAAAATACTTGAGAGGTTTAAAATTAAAGGACCACCAGAAGTGAATGGGTTTATCATGGCAAAGACTCTGTTGGTCTGTGATGACAAACCTGATGATGTTTCTGCTGGTGATTCAACACCATCTTATGATATGACAACAGCTCTGCAGGAAAACAGGGTGACAAAGTCTGATTCCACTGAAGCTTCAAGTTCTTGTAAGTTCTACACATTTTACTAAATATACATTATGGTAGTAGTCCCCAGAAAAGCGTGTTATGGAACAGTCACTAATTAAAGGGGGAGGGCTGGTGCATTTTGATTTTGATGTGCATGTTTTTAAGAGACCCCCTTTCCTATTGCAGAAAACTTGTTGTCCCCCTGTATTATATAACCAATAAAAGGAAATCTGTAACACTGTGAAAAAAAGAAGAAAAATATACTTAACTTTACTGATGTTTTGAGCTTTCCCCCTTCGTCAGAGTACTCCAACGAAGGGAGAAAGCTCAAAATGTCAGTAAAGTTAAGCATAATATTTTTCTTTTTTTCATGGTGTTACAGATTTCCTTTTATTGATTGTATTCATTACACACCGACGCAGCCTATACTAGTTTACTTGCTAGTTCCCCTTGTATTATATCTTACATAAATTAATGTGAACCCACTTAAAGGCCTGCACAGATTTTTGTGACCATCCTCTTTGTGCATGAAAATAATCACCCTCCACCATTTGCATTGTCCAAGCTCTTATTGATGATAAACTATATTAAAGAATGTTAAAATTTTTGGATATGGCAATCTCATCCATTGTATCCTTGTTCAGTAAGAAAGATTAGCAACCAAAAATGAGATTTTTTCACTTTTTACAACACAAATAATATCCAAATTACAAAAGATTTTTTGTTATTCATCAAAAACAAACAAACAGATAAACAAAATTGGATGGTAATACTCATGAATAAATTAATGAGGTAAAGACAATAGAAAATCATAAGTGTGGAGGAGCTTGTATATCTTATACGGTATCATCCTGATTTGCATAGACTTTAAAGCTGATTTTCTCAGCCAAATTCACATGTTTGTTTAAAATTTTAGTAAAACATGATATAGCTAACCTACTCTCATCATAAGCAATATACAATATGCATGGCAATGCTGTATCTGACCTTTAATCTTGCACCTGTGGCTCAAGCTTGTATATCAGATACAGCATTGCCACTTTTATTGTATATATTACTAGCTAAGTGAAAATCTTACATGCAATTTTGTTCCAGCTGGATCTTTTATTGCTTCCTTAATTTTCTAAAAGCTTAAAGTGGTTTTCTCCAGGTTTTCTAAACCACTTTAGTTCTAGGTTTTTGTACCACGCTGGCCAAAAAGACACCCAAAATCGACAAGGTTTAGCTAACTTTTCTATTTCTATTCCAACATTTTTCAAACTTGGCCATAAAACACAGATGAATTTTCTCACCAACTTGTTCTTTTTATTTTTTCTGATTTGTTGATTTTTGTTGGGAAAATGACGTCACAAGTTTGGCGCCAAAATTTCAAGTTTACTTTATCACATTGAGATTTTTAAAAATTCATAACTTTTGATTTTATAGCTCAAAAAAAGATTTCTCTTCAAATTTTTTATTGTCTTGTCAAGTTCTTTTGAATGATACGGTCATTTGGTCATGAAGTAAACTTGAAATTTTGGTGCCAAACTTGTGACGTCATTTTCCTGCCAAAAATCAACAAATTAGAAAAAATAAAAAGAACAAGTTGGTGAGAAATTCATCTGTGTTTTATGGCCAAGTTTAAAAAATGTTGGAATAGAAATGGAAAAGTTAGCTAAACCTTGTCGATTTTGGGTGTCTTTTTGACCAACGTGTACTATTGTCTGTATTAAATTTCTTTCTTTTATTTATTCCTATTTTACAGATCACATTAGTTCCAATCTGTGGAGTCACATTTGTTTGAAGTTTCTTCTCAACCGTTGTAAGAAAGGAACCAAGTGCACAGACCACCACTGTCCTATGCCATATCAGTGGGTGTACATGGCCAAAAACAAATGGCACATGCTGAACAGCAACGAGAACTTGAACCTTGAAAGGTTTTTCTGCAATGAAAATCTCACAGATGCAATGATAACATTGACACTGGATTGTTCTTCATCCAGCTCTTCAGCACAGTTAGTAATCTTGAATAAAGTACACCTTATAGTTCAATAAAGTCAGGTTTTTGTATGAGCTGGAAACGTGTGTTTTAATGGCTTACATACTTTACATGGCTTCCCATATTTTTTGTTTGAATCATCCAATCACAAAGTGTACAGTGTTACAGTGATATTAAAGCATGTTGCAGCTACAGAATGGCTACAAATGAATGTGCTTTATAGTTTCCCACTAACAAACAACAGACACCTTGACTTTGGGTGTAATGTTTTCCAATTGACCTATATCACTATGACATCACATCAAAACAATCTATTGTTTAAACGCTAAGGATCATGGTTGTGGGAGGGGGACAAAACAGTAACAACACAAAGAAAATTGATATTAAATGCATTTTGTGGACCATAGAAAAGCAGTAACAGCCCACAAATACAGTAAATATTGTGTATTACACATGAGTACATCTTATATTTGGAAACCAGGTAATTTGAGAGTAAACTTTTTTTAGTATAGCAAATTTTTTTCAAATTTCTATTGTTCTGGACGATTCTGTACCCCTCATAAACAAGCCGTGACGTCATAATGATATAGGGCAATTTCAGGCCATGTGTCAATCCCTTGAGAATATAATTCTTTGTTTGAGGCTCATCCAGATTAATGTATCTTCTCAAGTGTTTTTGAGTAACAGAGATAAAAACCAAGGGAATGACGCGTGATCTGAAATAGGAAAACATTACATCTATACTGAGGAGGTCTGTTGGTTCAAACAAGCCAATCTATCTCCCTATAAAATAGATATCAATGAAATACCAGGATTTCTCCTGTTTCTAAAACTTCATACACATTAAAGATATTTTTATCCTTCACATGTGAAGATATCGCACTACCCTTGACTACCCTTGTATCAACCAATCACAGATGGCCTTAAAATTCTTCCCTGATCCTGGATATTTCATTGATATTTATAAAATAAACAGAACATTACATGATCGCTTGGGGATATGAATTTTATCTTCTTATGTTGAATATCTCCCACTCGTTTTCTGCACTCACTCGTGAGAGATAATTATCATCAACACTCGAAGATAAAATTCGTATCTCCCTGTGCCCATGTAATATCCTTGACATGTAGAATCACAGAAGATAAACATGAATGATTCTCCTTCTTGTTCCAGGGCTCGTCATATTGAATCATATATCTACAGTGTTGATTTTAACCAGATGCAGGCCAGCCAACTTGACAAGGAAGGATCACATTATCCAATCAAAAGGCTGTCCACTGAGTCAGAGGTCCACATTCCTGACTGCCAACTGGCAACAAAATGGCAATGGTTCTGGAAAACTCCAGCTGGGAAGTTCACAGAATATCAGCCAAGCCAAGTAAAGCCTTATTATATATTCCTGGATTACTAAAAAATTGCCTGACGGAGGGATAAGGAGAAGGGAAAGGGGTCTTGCTAGTTGATCCCCTAAAATGGTAGGCCATGGGTGGATTTAGGGTTGGGCCCAAAGGGGCATGGCTCCCCTTTTATTTTGGATGCATTTTTTTACAAACTTAGCTTGATCAGTTTTCTAGACCCTCTTTCTCAGGTTCCTGGATCCGTCTCTGCAGGCCCTGGAAAAATTGACTACTAAGAGTCTGATGAATGGTTCCATTTCATCATTGTTTATCAGGATAAATGTTGGAAGTGTTTGCCTTGGGTGGGTGCTAATTTTGGATGTTAATGAATGTTGGGGAAAGTTTGAATTGGACCAAGCATATCCCTAACATCAGGCAGACATTTTAATTTTTCAAAATATCAGCATTAATTGCAAATTGGTCACTGACATTTGTCAGCTATGTACAGTACACATATGCATTTTTGCTATAATCACCTATTAAATGTGACAGGTAGCATTATTTTGCTAAAAAATATTGGTTGAATGTTGCAACACTGTTTTACAAACTACTGTTAAATGGCTGACAAACTACTATTGAATGACCGAGCAATGACTGACTGTCAGCCGACATGTCAATGGGGGTGCTATTCTACACTTTTACCATTGGTAATAGTTGTCAAAACCCTATGATTGAACTTAACCAAAACTACACGACTCATAGTAAAGTGTAGGAGAATATTCTAAATTTTTCATTTTTATTTCCTTTGTACTGTAAAAGGGTTCTAAGGATCCAACATCTGCATCCATAGAGAGGCACTTCCTGGAAGGTCATAGCACCTATGACTTTCACGTAGAGTCACATGACTACAGGCTCTATTTCAGAAAGAAACCTATGGTCCAGAAGAATATGGACCCTAAATATTACACCATGAGAGATGTGTGCCGAAGACCGCGATATGTCAGTAAACAAGAGTTTGAGAAGATAATAAGGTATTATATTTTTACAGCCAGGTTGTACTATTCCTGGAAAACTCCTTGTACATTTTGTTTTTATGCCTACTGGAAAATGTCTGGAAATTTTTTATCATCTCTCAGTAGTACATGTATATAGGAATTCCTAGCTCATGATAATACAGTAATTATGTTAGATTGGCAATATATATTGAAAACATTCCTTTTTTATCAAGGAATACATAAATTGACCGATTGACCCCTAGCTGTCACGTGGTAGAAATTGCAAAAAAGTTTGGACATTGTAGGATGTCTGACTGCCATACATGTATACTAACTTTTGAACAAAAACTCATCAAAACATGTTGAAAATTTGTTCAAAAGTTAGTGCATTCTTACGGCAGTCAGACAACAATAGCCGAACATTTTCATGACCATAATGCAATGTAGCACAAATTACAACTCAATCGGTGTAATTGCTCACTTAGCATTATAGGAGTTGTAGTTGTGCATTTATCCCTTCCTAAAACCAAAGTAATATGTGAAACCAATGTAATATAATGGAATTCTGTGAAAACCGTGTACATCATTCAATATCTGGCATTATTGATGGTCGATTGACATAAACCCATGACCACAACAGTTTGTCCTTTCCCCACTGGGGAACCTGCTATAAGGTTTCTGGCATGTTTTTGAAATCTACTTGGTATTTCTATCATAATACCTATACCTTTTATCTTCTTGGGTGGCACACGCTGTTATTGCATCACCTCTCATCACTGTGAGTCCAACGAGTTGGGTCACTGGTTCGAGCCCTGTGAATGCCACATGTGATTAGAGTTTGTTAGATGTGTTGTTCTCTCCCTTGCCACAAGGGTTTTTCTCTGGGTTCTCCGGTTTTCTTCCCTCTGCAGAAATGAACATGTGAGTTGAGTGTTATGTGCTGTAAATATTGAATGTAGTGATAGTGTGTGTGTATGGAGTGAACCTCGTGGAAGAGCCCATCACAGAAGTGATGGTTGTAAAATATGCATTTTTTTTTCAGTAACACTCACAAGTTGCCGATTGAAGACAGCAGGGAAATGCCACACCTCTGGACAAAGATGGCAGAATGTCAGGAGTTTCTTCTATTTCCATTAAAGAGCCATTCCAAGGAGTTCAAAGAAATGGAAACAAAGTTTTTGAGTTCTATTGGTGACAAAAAGGTCACTATCAACTCTATTGATCGAGTACAAAACCCTTTCATGATGGAGAAATACCTCAGGTATTTTATAAAATTATAGCAAGAGGCAAAATGAATTTTTAAATGTATGAAGATTCCCTTTAGGGTTTTACTGCTGTTGGATTGGTCAAAAAGGTGTCCCCTTGTCAAATCTGAAGGGGGTTTCCTTTTGTATAATACTGAGTCAAGAAGACTCACAACTGTCTAAAGGGGATTCCTTTTGTACAATTTGAGTCAAGAAGGGGATTCCCTTTGTAGAACCTGAAGAGGATTCCAAAAAGGGGCACAAATACCTTTGCAGAATTTAAAGAGGATTACTTTTGTACAATCCTGAGTTGAGAAGGGGATTCCCCTCGTAGAATCTAGAGGGGATTCTTTTTGTACAACATATTGGATATATCCTTTCTGACCTTTTTGAGAAGGGATGCATTTTAGGTTTCATAACCTGATTTCCTAACCCACTCATGGAGGCAGTGTTCATAGTCAGTGAGAGAAATATTCTTAATCATTAAAGGAAAAAGAACCACATGCAGAAACAGGCTGGCGCATCAAGCAGCGTAGATGAGCGGTTTCTGTTCCACGGCACCTCACACCGCAACATATGTCCCATTTGTAAGCAAAACTTTGACTGGCGTTTGTATGGCGAAGTGACAGGTAATATCTATGGTGAGGGAGCTTACTTTGCCAGAGATTCTTATGTCAGTGATTGCTACTGCCCTGAGGATGAAGATGGCCTTCGATACATATTCATCGCCAAGGTTCTCATTGGTTCCTATGCCAAAGGTGAAAAGAAATACAAGAGGCCACCACCTAAGGATGCTAATGACCCTCATGCCTTGCATGACTCGTGTGTTGACAGCGTTTATAGCCCAAAGATTTTTGTAGTCTTTGATGTTGATCAGTATTATCCTGCGTATCTGATTGAATACAAGCGTCAAGCCTCAGAATACTACAGCAGTTATGGAACAAGTGGAACAACTGTCCCCAAAAGACAAGTGCAGCCGACCACTTCTTCAACAAGCTATAGTTATACAGGCTCAAACTTGCCATCATCACATTATAGCCCTCCTCCAACAAGCCCAAGCTCACTAAGTTATCTTGTAACTGGACCAAGTCAGGTGGTGATGCCTCCAACTTCCCCTCCTCCAAGAGTTGACCCAACAACCCTGGTCAATGCTATGGAGAAACAATGGGAAGACTTCTCTTATTCGAGTTCAAGTAAGAAGTCATCTCAAGACAAATGCTTGGTGATGTAGATACCAAGCAGTTCTCTATACAGGGTTCTCCTATAGATACTTTGTAAGCATCATCCTATGACTTCTTTGATGTGCACAGCTATTTCCTAAAAGGTTGACAGGGAGAACATCAAATGGTGATTGCATGACCAAAAGGAACTGTGGAGCAATAAGAATTTCTTCATATTCATTTCTTAAATACCTAAACAATGCCTGCTGGAGATCTTCACTGAATGGTGTAGGCATTGTTCAGGTATTTTGCAGTTCCTTTTTGTTTATGATTGCCATTTACCATTCACTGTGTCATTCTTTTTTGAAATAGCTGTATATACAGACTAGAGTCTTAGACAACAGAACATTGACTGTGAAAAACTCATGGTACTGATGTGGTCTTAGTGGTTACTATACTGTTCCATGACCATGTGTGTTTCCATTGGATGATCATTGATCTGACGCACTGTGATTGGTCAGTAGATGTTATTTCTGTGCTGCGACTTTTTCACAGTCATACAAAAACATCTATTGAATCACTTTTGACAGTGAGTCAGTGTTCTAACTCCCCCTACCCCTCCCCCTGCCCCAACCACTTAGGGTAACTAAAAATGCAATTTTGATCAATGTTAGTGATCATTATTGTTGCTATTGTGTCCTTCTCTCATATGATATCTCACTATAAGGATTGAATAGAGCTTTTAAGTTATGTATTTCTGTGTGCAATTTTTCACAAAATGTGCTAAAATAAAGCCAAAACGTTCATCCACAATTCCTTGTATGAAGGAAAAAGCAAGAAAGATCTTCACAGAACTGCTTTTCATTTTGGACCTGGATGTCACTTTTCCATTCAAGTGATGTCACACTTAAAAGCTCTATAGATAATTGAAAGTGAACTCACATCTGACTCCATCTTTTAACCATATTTTTAGCCATTACGAGTACAGACCTGCTGTACACTCATTATAATGAACAACGCTAAGTACACGTACTTGTCACAGCATTTGAACAAGCAGTTTTTTTGTGCGGTACAATGCCCCCTCCCCCCTCCCAAATCTGCCATCTAGCTTCACACCACAGGCTAACTGCCTGATTATATGAAGTGGGATGGCTTGATTGAATTGGTTTGGTGGCAATGACTGATGTCTTATAAAGAAGCTGGGATCTCAGCAAATCGAGCCATTCCACTTAACAGGCCAGTCTGCTTCATACATGTATAATCAGGCCTTAATGATGCTGTGTGGGAAAAGCAGACCTTGCTCCTTGCGTTACGTCTTTTGATTCCCAAATTGAAGTAGGTAACTGTTATTTACAAAACTCAACAGTAAACTAGACATAAGCATTCCAGTTTTCAACTTTTTGTTCAAGTGAATTCACAAGACTTGGGTAAAAAAAGTTCTACAAAATTGTTATTTAGGAAAGGCAAAATATTTGAGTGGACAGATATTTTGCATAGGCTTTTATGTCCTTTACAGCAAGAACTTTACTGCAAGGCGAGAGAGAGGGGAGACGTTCACAGGTTGTAAATGCCTCCTGTTAAAAAATTAAAAAATTGCAGGAAAAAATCTTTAACTTTACATTTACGGTAAAGCTAAAGATAGCGTCGTGTAATTAGGCAAGGCTACTTTGGCTCTTGAGATGGGTCAGAGGCCTTGTGGTCAAATGACCATTAAAAAAAAAATTCTTTCCAATAGTGTATTTTTCTTGATTTAGAATGGTATAGGTTGATTAATATTTTAAAAGAGGGTTTAGAAATCAAATTATCTTGTTCAGAGCAATTGAAAATGTGCATGTTTTGTGTCTATTTCATTCAGAACTGAGTGCGGGTTTTGGAAAGTTTTGGAAATTGGTAAAACGTTTTTCCAGGACTGTAAAAGTTTTGGAAAATCATGTTCTAGATTACTAGGTTGTTCAATTCGGCCAATGCTTTCCATGGATTCACACAGCTCCCGCTCCCAAAGATGATTGACATCAGAAAAGCACAAAAATCCAACTAAGTCACGATAATACGAGTGTCGATGCAGCGATTAATGATGTAATTCTATTAGACATACATTTGCTTTGGTATTTCGATGTTTAGATAACGTATTCGAATTCCCCCTGGTGTCTTTTTAACTTTTCTTTGAAAAAAGGAAACAGGCTTTGAATAATAAGTTCCACAGAGCAGTTTTCATATAACTGTAACCTCATGGCACGGTCACGGTACGGTGTTGACGATATCTGTTGAACCAATCACAGTGCACGAGATCAGTTCTCATCCAGTGACAATACTTTGACACAGCACCGTCACGGTAACGGTACGACATCACGTGCGTGCCTTTTCACATTTGTAGGAAAACTGCGCTTTCCTCTCTCCTGCTTATTAAGACGAATGCTCGATACGTTGATAACATTTTGATGTCATGATTAGTATTGTATGTAAAGAAGTACTTGCAATGCGGACAGCAAAATAGTGCAATTTGTGCAATGTGTTGGAAGCTTTGAACTAATAGTCCTTTCTGAAACAGTGACGATGGTTCATTACCGTCTAGCTTCAGTACAACATATTATTTTCATCATGACTTATATGGTATTGTTTGCATCCAAGCTAGACCACAATGCACCCTGTTTGTCTATCTCAGAAAAGGCAATTGTTTCCCGTATTACCACTCAGCGCGCAACGAATTTTCTTTGTCGCGTGACGCAGAAGTGAATTCTGCTCCGCAAAACTTTGGAGTTTTTGGACGCAGATATTGGTAATATGAGCAATAGTTCAAAGTCCTCAACTTGCAACGAAATCTATGCTACAATGATGCGCAACAATTTGTATATTTTTGTTGCGCACATGTCAAGGTAACTGCACGAATTGAAAATAAAAACTGTGTTCTGTATTACCACGACTAGTTTGATGGTTATTTGAAGATACCGTATTTTCAGCATCGGCTAGGGAAAATCGCGAGTCCTACAACCTGATCTAGGAGTATCCCGCACCTAATCTATATTCCACATCTAAACTAGGAGTATCCCACAAGCTGAACTAGGAGTATTCCGCTTCTGAACTAGGAGTATCCCGCAACCTGAACTAGGGGTATCCCGCAACCCGAAGTAGGAGTAACCGGCAACCTGAACTAGGGGTATCCCGCAACCCGAACTAGGGGTATACCGCAACCCGAATTAGGGTTATCCCGCAACCCGAACTAGAAGTAACCGGCAACCTGAACTAGGGGTATCCCGCAACCAGAAGTAGGAGTAACCGGCAACCTGAACTAGGCTAAGCAGGCTATCCGCACCTAGGAGTATCCCGAGCCTGCCTTAGTGAAATCTTTTTCAATATACTGTTCTACCCTTGTAACATGCTTTTGATCTCAAGATACTGAGCATCTTAATGTAAATTTGCTCACCAGTGGAGCCTTCCCCAAGGGAACCGTGAGCGTGACTGTTTGCTACAAAGGGCCTATTTTTAAATCTGCTAGTACAAGCTATGGGCTCCCTGTGGTCTGGTGTACAATGCTTCGCGTTCTGTTCACCAGGGTTCATTATTCTTCTTTAAAAAATCTTTCCAGATCACTTCAAACTACTCCCACAGTCAGAATGTCCATGAAAGCAGTAGTGCTCCATGAATATGGAGACTCTTCCAAGCTTTCCTACGAAGACATTCCAATTCCTGAACCTGGGAAAGACGAGGTAAAAATGGTGTTGGCTTTGCATTTTTGCTTGGCAATTTTGCAGGTCTTATTGCAGTATTTGTGACATGAGGTAGCTTAAAACTACTTTAAAACAACCATGACGAACCTTAGTTGTAATTAAAAGTAACTCACTTTCGATAACAACATTACTAAAATCTTAATTCCTTTTAATTATTATTAAAAAGGTATTAGTATTAATTAAGCTTAAGTAATAGTGAGCTTATTAACTTTGAAATTTAAGAGTTCTTCCTAATGAAAGCCATATTTGTTTATTTTTGCTCTTGACGCGTCATATAAGCTTAAGCTTTTACATATAATTTCTCTTAGTGTAGATTATTCTAAAATAAAGTTAACAGGCTAGCTATCACCTCAACAAAATTCCTTATTAACAGCGTTAAAAGCTACCAGATGCTATCTCTTTTTCTGTCGCACGTGTAGATGAAGTGACCTGCAAATGAGGTTCTTTGTTATGTGGTATCATCTCCTTATGGTGATGACATTGATAATCTTCCATTCTAATTTAGCAAGAAATTCTACAAAAGTGTGATATCGTTTTCTAATATATTCTATTGTTCAAAAAATATCTATCCATAATTTCCACACCCTCTCCATAGGTGGTTTGCCTTATTCCCTAGAGAATAAACAAGCCTATATCGCTTCAAAGCAATAATATTTCGGCCTGTATGGGTTGCTCATGAGATCAGAACATATGTAAGAATTCCCAGTAAGCCAGAAAAAAATAGAAAGATGTCTGTTCATAGCTTGCATTGAACAAACAGACTTTGTTCGGATGCAATGCAGGCTGTCTGTTCGTGGACTCTACCCATGAGCATGCAGTGGTGTCATTCTTTCACAACATCAAACTTCAAAGTTCCTCCCACCTACTAAAGTATGAATTTTTCCAGCAAGGTCAGAAATTAATTTTTCCGAATTTATTTCCAAGGGTCTTTTGCCCGGAATAACCTCCTTTCTAAGCACTATAAC
>WUAP02123805.1:0-15522 GCA_015163945.2 Stichodactyla helianthus | reverse complement strand
CAGTTCTTTGAAGATTTTTCTTGCTTTGTTCTTCATAGTAGGAATTGGTGTACATAGGTCTGTTTATTACTGGTGGAGGAGGAATTGCGGATAAACGTTTTGGTTTTATTTTAGCGCATTTTGTGAAAAATTGGACCCAGAATTACGTCACAACTTAACAGCTCTATTAATTAAGGACGTTCGCGGCCTGTTTCTGTGACGTATCCGGAATCCTTCTGCGCCCTCGCTCGAGCTTTTTCGAATGAGCGAGGAACGCTTGGATGATCTATTAGCAATATGTATAACATACTTGAAAATGAAAAAAAATCTTAATGCAGGGGAACACGAATGGCAAGTAATTTACGAAAAATCCCACCTCTACTTTGATCGAATTCCACACAATTTAGGTTTTTTTTAGTTATTGTTAATGTTCCGGTAGCTTTTTATTATTGCATTTAGTTT
Organism: Stichodactyla helianthus; assembly: GCA_015163945.2. Taxonomy (NCBI): domain Eukaryota; kingdom Metazoa; phylum Cnidaria; class Anthozoa; order Actiniaria; family Stichodactylidae; genus Stichodactyla; species Stichodactyla helianthus. The sequence goes on along the minus strand of WUAP02123805.1, from coordinate 15,081 downwards.
ATTTTCAACATCTTTTCTAGATGTGTTTATGCCGATGCGTTATAATATAGTATATTCAGGATAAAAAAAAAAATAATAATAAAAAAATAAAAAAATAAAAAATCAAGGGATTCTAAATACAACTTCATTTGCCCGCCAACGTCCTCAAATTTCGTATAATTTTGAATGACCATAGTTTTTCGTACGGCTCTTTCCACTATGTTCCTTTGAGCATAAAGTCCTTGCGATATCACGCCAAGAGTTGCTTATTTAACGCGACAGAAAAAAGATAACAGTCGTTTGGTGCGACGCGCGATATTTTCAACAAATAAAAAAGGAAAACAAAGAAAGAGGTCATAATGTACAAGTGTGATTCTGAAAGTATTACTCCGAAAGGTTTTAGCCATAAAAAGAAAAAAATACCTTGAAGGTGCAGTAATACGGGCAACAAAATCGTCGCTTGTCATACAACATTGTTGCGTTGCAAGTTGCAGAGTAAATGTTGCTCGTATTACCACTCCGCACGCAACAAATGTCCTTTGTTGCACGAAGGAAAAGCCATCTCTCTTCGTGCAACAAAGAAAATTTTCGCGGAGTAGTAATATGAGCAACATTAAATTACTCTGCACTCTGCATACTTGCAACGCAGCAATGTTGAAGGACAAGTTGTACGATTTTGTAGCTCGTATTCGTACCGCAACTTGATGGCTACGCAAATACAACATCAACGTTGCCTTATTTAATCCACATCACGGCATGTTGAGCACAGTTGTTAAACATGCCATTGCTAGATCTCTCTGAATCTCTTTGCCAAGTACATTTCAGTTACATTCCGTGCTGTTACACACGAATCACCAAACTCATCTTACTCGGCAGCCCTTCACCATGACCAAGACTAAAAATAAAGTGACACATACCTGCAGCGCTCGACTTCCCTTGTTGCTGGTCTGTGATGTTCACCCCCAACTGCCCAACTCGTGCACTGCTGTACGATAATGTACTCCATGGCGTCCTTGCAAGCGACTTCTTTACCAATGGCAAACCTCAGCTGAATAGCGAAAATGCCGTTAGTGCTTATCTGAGCTTGTTCGAGATTGCTCCATGCCTTAATTTTTGGCAAAAGACGGGTCGATCCTGCTGAACAAATGATAATGGCATTGAATTGATTGAAGAACCTGAGTTGTCTAGCTCTCAGTCCCCTTTTAATGACTGTAATGGGTCACTTGAAACAACTTGAGGTCCCAGACGATTATCACTCACCCTACCCCAGAGGAGTTTGAAAACTGGGTTCAATTTTATGGGGAAGGGGAGTAAGCCGGCGTGGAGTGTTCATAAGCTATATAGGGGCTAGCAAAAGTATAGTGATATGTAATGGCGGTCCTTTTATGCCTTTGTAAATACACAATTTCTTCACAATTACCAAGAAGGGAGCGAATTTTTTTCTTTTTGCCCCACAATTCTCATCCCATCTCTCTACAATACCCAACCTAAAAATGAACACCCACTGATGCATGGCGCATGGCGGAAACTCAGGCCAGGTTCAGACGTCGAACTTTCCATGAGCCGAACTCATTGAATACAATGGATAATTAAGCGGTTTTCTTTAATGTAATTAGGTTCGGCTCATTGAAAGTTCGACGTCTGAACCGGGCCTCAGGAATTTTTTTATTACTAAGTATGGCTTATTTGTTTTAATGTAACGTAAGTAGCCAAGAAATTTTTTTTGATTAAAAAAAATCTGCTTCTAATTTCGTATAGTGCATATTTAGTTACAGTCAAATATATTTTTTTTACAGCATGTCTGATAACAAAGGTGACTGAAGGTGGTATTTTAAATTTAGCTCTCATTTACGTCATTCCGGCCATACTGTAATGGCGCGGTCCAGATAAGGACAAGGGAGGGAGGGGTGGGGTAGCCCAAGAGGAAATGACGTCATTAGCCGCTGCACAACAAATTTTAATTCATTAAAAATAATCACATAAAAGCAAAACAACATCACAGAATTTCAACGAGTTGGAACTGAATGTGACCAGACGTTTCAGAGGTCGTCTTTTTATGCCATAAAGTTTTGAGACAGGAAAAATTATTTTTAAATCGAAACTAAAGAAGACAAAGATTATCTATACCAATACAGTCTTAGTCTTTTAGCGGTCGTTGATATTCAGAAGTGAATCTCGTTTGCTTGTAACCGCTCGCTTAAGTAATAGGTTCCCCGGCCGGAAGCCAAATTCAACTGCCTCGTTTTGGCAAATGGGCGTTTACTAGTTGTGTCCTAAAGTTATGTTTGCTTGATGATACAAAACTTCATATCAAGGCGGATTATAGAGTGACGAAAGGTGCACAATACCTATTGTGTTAACTGACTGAAACCAGACAATTCTTGTACTTTAGGTGTACATTGGTTAACTGGAAAATAAACAAAAATAGGCAAATTTATATTGACAAAGAAAGCGAAACAGCTCTTGCTTTCATCGTCTCGTTTTGAATTGTTGTTTCTAAGCTTGCAAATGTGAATGTTTTATAGCTTATAGAAATAAATGAATTCAGTAATAAGATTCCAAATTGACACTTCTTCGGTCTCCTAAAAGGTTCTTTTTGGCAAAACAATTCAAAAATCACTAAAACAAACAATTTGGGATGTGCTTTCATCTTGTCCTGTCATGTAAGCTTTCAAAAGAAAGACCTTACCCCATGTGACGTCACCAGGTGGGTCAAATCCAACCAATCACGGCGCACCATCCTGGAGCCTTTGATTTCTCATTCCTAAACATAAAAACTTCATCCAGTGTGTTTGTTTCTATTTATTTTTATATTCTGATTGGCAAAGAATTTTACCCTTAAAAGTGGGTATTCTTGTTTTGATCGACCTAATTCAGGGTGATGGCATTCTGATGGTCGTGAGGGAGATTTGTACATTGTTGATTTTTCGATTTCAAAGAGGAGTTGTCTTTTCAATATGGAGACACCTTTGGATGTGCTTTCACGAGCTGCTTCGCTTATGAACTCCAAACAAAAGCCTGGTGAGTTACATTTACTTGTTTTTTTATACATTCCTCCCTATAATGATGAACTCTATTAATCTGAAACGACTCAGAAAACCCTCGATAAAATTGATCAAACCGCATGTTGGGACCTCTTGTCTGAAAGAAATTTTGTATTGTAAGTCGTATAAGCCTTGATGTCATTGGGAACGATCTTTCACTTTGCTTCCGACCAATTTAGTTTGGATATCGCAGAGCTTACATCATCTAGATTCAATTGGAGATAAATTTATCGATATCAAATGGCCGTGAAAAAAATGCGAAACGATCATTTGGTTACTAGGCAATACGACCAATAGCCATCAATGAAATCATCAGAGTTGAGCTATGCAAGGAATTTTGCACATATAATTCTTTATATAACGAACAGTTATTCATAAAATGCACATACCATGCATGGTTCAACGACGTCGTCTTCAACAGGATACAACATCGCATAATCGGAGATTTTGAGAGCATTTGGAAGCTCAAGGCATTCTAATTCTCGTAAGTTTGGTTCAAGCTAGTTAGAGAAGTGTTTGGTGTCTTTTTACTGATTTGACGAAAGCGAAATTATCGAAGCGTTTGTGCGTTTCGCTCGTTGTTTGCATTCCTCCGACATTTTTTCGTACTTACAAAATGCTTTACTTCAGACTTGATAGCCATGTTTTTGTAATCTGTGAAAATAGTCACTTTTTAAACCTCTGATCGCTTCATCTTTGTAAGAACGCACAACCATGCCAAAGCCTTGTAAGTTTATAGTTTCTAGCATTCAAAAGGCTTCCTTTGAATGATTTGGAAGTCATATTTTCATCGATCTACATTACTTGCGATACTATATCGACTGCGTTTGCTATCTCAACCTAAAATATTTCAAATTCTTACGATGAATTCCCATTCCACTAATAAATGTACATCAATTCTATTCAAAAATATCTTTACAATGTAAAATTCAATCCTAACGTTCTAGAATCTTGTCCAGAGAATCCACCTCGTTCCACGCATATTTTTACACCTTATAGGTTAAAATCATTTAGTTTATCGTATTAAAAAAATATTCTTAACAGCTGATGTCTCTCTCGGTGTTTATATATGTAAATTTAAATCATCTCTTTCAAAAAAAAATTTGTGCTTCAGATCCAGAATCGAAGTTCATTCGTATTGACGAGGGATCCGAAGTTGAACTGTCTGAAAATCCTCGCAAGAGAAATTATCTGAATCTCAAGAATCCAGTGAAAACAGCTTATACTCAAACGTAAGTACCTTAATTTAAAATAAACTATTGAATTTAAGATAAGAAAATTAAATTCCTTTACATTAGGGCTAAAAATTCTTTGCATTAAGACACGTATAATCTTATTATCTATACTTTGTTTTACACAAATCAAAAGAATACTTTTTAGAATTAGTACTAAGTTTTTAAGGGATGGATTATTTTTGAGCTATGATCAGTGGCTTACTTCTGTCATCTTGGAATTTTTGCCTTACCATATATTAATTATGTAATAATAAAACTTTAACACATCAGGATATGCATGATTTAACTCCAAAAATAACAAGCACTCTTTTTTCAATGCTGTGCAAAATATGATTTGTTAGCATTGCCTTCTTGACCAACTCTCAAGAAACTCCTAATCTGGATTTTCCCTACCCTTAGTTTTGCAGTTTTCCACCAATTTAGGAGAATGCTAATACAAATGAGAAAGACATCACTCTCAAATTTTCATCTACTTTTGAGGTCACCTCAGAGTTTCTGCCAGTTAATATAAACTTGACTCACTGAATGATAAGTTGTTCACTGGGCAAAAGATCAGAGGTTTGGCATTGCCAAAAGAAGTGCCAAAATATTACAAAATGTTTGAAGCTTATAGGTTTCTTCAGGTTGGAGCTGGTAAAAGTGACAATTGAGTCTTAACAGTATTGTGAAATTTTTTTGGACTAAACCCAACAAACTTAATACACTGTTAATGACCTTGACTCAGAGAGGGTCATCAGCAGTGTAAGACCTAGATAGTAGGCATAATTATGACAATAGGTATCATATCTGCTAGTATTTCATTTATAACTAGGAATTTTATTTACTTTTAAAAGTAAACTCTGTATAATTGTCATTCTTTTCACTATAAACTTTAAAACAAAAAAGGTTGGCAGATATCAGAATCCTTAATCTTTTGTTTCTATTTTTAAATCCTTGAACAGATCTCCAGTTAGTCCATTGCCAAAGACACGCATTGAATCAGGCCCACCTCCCCTCATTTCATTAACGAAAAAAACTGAAAAAATGGATCCAATGCAAGTATCAGTTTCAAGGCCATCAGTCATTACGTCGACCAAGGTTATACGGCAACCTGTCAATTACATAGGACAGCAGGTATTCAACACTCAAAGAATGACAACCACTGCAGGTTTACATCGGAGAGAAATAGTTGAAACCACAATGGTTGATCCTTTTGTTGAAGAACACTTTCGACGCAGCCTTGGTAGTGACTACAAACATGTCAGCCCTAATACAAAGACTGTTGCTGGCTCTGTTGATGACCATTTTGCCAAAGCATTAGGAGAAACATGGGCCCAAATAAATGGAGGAAACACTTCAAAAACAACAAAATCTAATGCAGTACATTCATTGGTATCACCAGCAAACTAAATCATTACTGTGCAAGTTTCACATTTGGGTCAGAAGTCCCTAACCACTAACAATTTTCTACTGACAAGCCAAAGATAAAGTGCATACTTTTAAAATGACAGAAAGAAATGTTGTGGTAGGAATGTACGCAATTGTTTGGGCTATTGTCCTCTATATGCAACAGCATTCATCACTGTCTGTCTGTACTTATCCCATCTTATATATACTTATGCAATAAAAGTTTGGTTATTCTTCTAGCAACATGCTGAAAGTCATGGAACATAAATTACATATAATGCAAACTCTCTTCATACTAATTATCTGGAGGAAAGGTTTTTATACAAAAGCCATGGAAAACTTACAAAGTTGGGGAAAAAAACATTTAAAAACATACAGTCTTTATTTGATGTTTTTAAAGATTTAGTATCAAAAACATTAATTTTTGAGCTGTGAAAAATATTGACTTTGTTAATATTTAGAAATATCATTGCTTTATAGCTTTTCTGTTACTAAGTGTACTATAAGCCAACACCTCAAAAGTTGTTACCTCTGTTTTAAAAACAGCTATGATATAATATTGGAGTGGTCTTTCATGATAGGCTACAGTTGAAGTTAGGTGCAGTAATTTCCTCCAAAGCTAAAAGTGATGATTATTCCAATTATATTTTAGAAATTCTGGGTTTTGTGTGTGTTGGGTTTGATGTTGTTTTGCATTTGTGTGTTGGGGTATGTATTATAGTCAAAGATTAATAGTTGTAGCATGAAATACAATATTCAGAGACATTTCAATCATAGTTCCTTCAATATCAATTTATTAGCTTTCTTGCTTTGGACTGGGTTGACAGGAGTTGCTCATCTTGGACACTTAAAGCCCATCAAAACCTATCCAGGCAATAGTTCCAATTTTCAGATTCTTTGTGAAGGGCATTTCATTACTGGTACTTTATTTTGTAAAAAAACTCTTTTAAGCTTTAAACTTTTTTTTAAAACATAGTTTGATTCAAAATTGATTCTTGACTTACCAATGTACTGTATTCTTAATTAATAAACTCATTCATAGATTTTATTAGAGGAAAAACAGGAAATACCAACTCTTTTTGTAGTTTCTGCATAACCTTTAATTAAGCTTCAGTTTAATTGAAGCCTTTTAGTAGGTTTGTATAGTGTAAATGATTTTTATTATAATTGATAACTCATTTAATTTAAAACTGGGCATATTTTTTTGCTTAATTATATTTATTATTGCATTATTGCAATATTTGTAAATAGAGATTGAGCTAGATTGAATATACAAAATAAAGAATTTTCAAATGTTTTGCTGGGACGTATTTAGTGTTACCTGATAAGCATCTTCATATATATCATGTGGCACTTACTGTAGGCCCCAAATATAGACAAATTCTTCCTTTAGACAAAGCTTTATTTATGCGGTCAGGTCTTCTCTCTTCAACCTATTATGACAATAATTCACATTGATATTTTATTATCCTAGGTTGATGATGATGTAAGTAGTGTTTACAACATGAGCAGCTGTGTTGTATCAGAAGTTACAACACGAGCTGAAGGCGAGTGATTGTAACTCTGATACAACATGGCGAATGTTGTAGACTACTTAAACAACATCTAGGTGTATGCTCTCATATTCTACTGATATTTTCCAAAATGAATCAAGTTTGGCTGAGAAAATCCAAGTTAAAGTTTATGCAAATGAAGACGATTTTGTATCAGAATTACAACCTCCTCCATGGTCAGTGATTTCTATTGTGTTTTTGCTCATTAATTATTCATGAGTTTAATGAGTATTATAGAGTACACACCATATATCCATGAAACAGTTACTAACTTTTTAGAACATATTTTAGTATTTAGTTATTGACTGAGAATTCATTCATGCAAGAACTAAACAAAGAAACAAAGATCCCTATGTGCTAAATATGTTGCTTTTTTCCTCATTGTTCTGCTAGATTGATATCTGCTCTTTGTTACAAAACAAAGGCAATTAAGGACCATTCGTAATTTATGGGTTTGGGGGGCTATGGGGATTTCAAATTTTGAGAGAGCATTTTCTTAATGGCCCCCCCAGAATAAACCTAATATTTTGGATGCCCCCCCAACATGCATAGTTTTATTTGGTATAAAATATCAATTGAATAAATATTTTTGATGGTCCCCCCTAAATGCTTCCAATAAAAATTGATGGCCCCCATCCAAATCACCATGGCCCCCCCTGCCCCCAAACCCATAAATTACGAATGGTCCTTACATAATACTAGTTTTTATTTGTGTCATATTGGATAGATGCACTCTATAGAGCTGTTAAGTTGTGACATATTTCTGGGTCCAATTTTTCAGAAAGTGCACTATAATAAAACCAAAACGTTTATCCACAATTCCTCCTCTACCTGTAATAAACAGGCATATGTACACCAATTCCTACTATGAAGAACAAAGCAAGAAAAATCTTCAGAGAACTGCTTTTCATTTTGGACCCAGAAGTCGTTTTTCATTTGAATTACATCACACTTAACAGCTCTATTAAGATTAAATTGTTAGGTGGTATTAGACTCACCCTTGCTACCCAGCCAGTCCCTTGTTCTCCTTAAAAAAAAGTTACAATTTCATTAAATCAGGATTATTCCAAGCTTTGTTTCTACAACAGAAGATATAGAGCTGATAGACAGATTTATAAATTTAATAGATTTGAAGCTATTATTATTATTAATAATAATAATAATATTCTTGTTGAAATATGCAACCATTAAGCTTAATTATATTATACCGGTGTAATTGTTAACCATGGATATAAGCTTACCATTGTTTTTACCAGTGATTTACCACTTGGAATCTTAACATTTTTCTTATTCAGTTAAACAAAAAAAATGAAATACAGTAGCAAGAGAAACTCAACACTTACCTCAACATCAAAACAGTTTTAGATTTTTACTGGTATTAATTTCCTCGCACTCAGGCCTAGTTCTTAGAAGTGTATGGTGACCTCTAAGACCTATCTATCTATCAGCTTTGAACATTTGGGTTACCTGTGTACTGTTTGGGATACCTGTGGCGAGTTCAATCCAAGATGGCTGCCGAAACTAAAGCGAACTTTCTTCAATTTGTTCCTCTTTCAAGTGCTGTTGATGCGGTATTTTGGCATAGACTTAAAGATAATAAGCTGAATGTTTACCAGCTTGATGATAAGCCCAGATGTTTACAGGGATACTACGTAAACAGTAAGTTCAAAAAATATTCTTCATTTGGGAGTTTCGATATCAGAAAATCCAAAATGAAAACATTACCTTAGTTTTTAGGAATTTTTTACTTTTCAAGCTTCAGTGTTTTTGATCACCACAAGATCCATAAAAAAGATTGTTCACGTTAAGATTAAAGTTATAAATTATTTTAGCTTCCGATCGTTGATTATTTGTGCATAAGAGATAAGATTTTTTGACAGCTTTGACGTTGGAATATCGGAATTCAAATAACTTAAGTTTATGGTAAGTTATGATAAGTTTATATATCCCTGCAACAGACCCTCACGTATATATACATTGCCTACTCAGGATAAAGTTGTATTTGATGTCAGTCATGACTGTATGATAGACACATGACCCACATTAAGCCAGTGCAAATGTTTTGGACTACTGGGGTAGGGTGAGGTGCAGTGTATGATAGACTCATGACTTACATACATCAGATGGATTATTATTTTTTTTTTTGGGGGGGGAGGGGGGTAAAATTCCATGATTTAATCATACATATACATACCCCTCTTCCCAGCCAGGCCTATCATTTCACATTAAAGAAAAAATTCCCGTGATCTACTATTTAAATGATTATTTTTTAGTAAAAGTCTAGTTTTCTTTCTTTGCCAGGTGACTTACCAGGATTACCATGCCGTTTAAATGTTGACTATAATGCTTTTGAACTGTAAGTTATAAAAGTGTCAGTTTCAGTGCAATAGTTAAGACTACATATAATTCTTGAAACAATACCATTATTCCTTTTTTTGGCTATTGTGAACTACATGTATATACACCACATGGTAAGTGGTCAGTAATGTGATGACTGATCATGTACTGACACCTTACTGACACTTATCAATGCCATATCTACTATATTACAATACAAGAAACTACTATTACTACAAGAAACATTGGACCTATATTTTGTATTGATTTAATGATTTTTTTGTATTGAATTGTATCTAGAGGCTTTTTACCTCAAAGATCATTTGGAGCACATGGAGAACTCTTGAACACTAACACCATGGAGGATTTCCGCTCCTTAGACAAACAAGTTCTGATTGATGCTTCAGGCAAGAAGGTATAGGATGTCCTGTTCTACTGGCACCTGCAGAATATTTAATACGGAAAAGAACAAGAATTGTCATTATGTAGCTAGTATAATAGAACTTTTAACATATTCCAGGTTCATTATTCTCAAGAAACCTGTTAAAATAAAGCCAACATGTTAATACTACAGTTCTTCCTCCACCTGTAATAAACAGAACTCTGTACAACAATTCCTGTTATGAAGAAAAAGAAATAAAAATCTTCGCAAAACTTATTTTCACTTTGGACCCAGAAATCACTTTTTTACGTCAGTGACATGACACTTAAAAGCTCTATAGATTGAGAGTGATGTACAAATCTGTACATTTTACACATCAAGCTGTAGTGTATGCCATAAGGTTTTGCACAGCAGCCATTTGCATGGCAGAAACAGTAAATTTATTTTTTATGAGAAAGAATTCAATTCCTTTGGGGAAAGAGATTCTGTTGTTCTGCCATGCAACATGGCTGCTGTAACGTGGTGGTGGAAAACCTCTATACAATAGTATTGCTGAATATATAAAAGAGCTTTGCATTTGTGTGATGCCAAAAACTAGTTTCATATTGTATTTTATGCTAGATATGGGAAGCCATCAGGTCTAAAGCTGTCTTAGAGGATCCTTCACTTCTTTGCCAGTTTTATTTGTTGACTTTTGCAGTAAGTATGTGTTTTGTTGGTGGTAAAAAAATTTGTTTATTTTATTGTTGATGTCAGAGTAAAAACTGCATTGTGTATCCCCTCTCTCCACCAGTGCTCTGTTTTAAAGGTGTTAAAAGACAAAGTTACTTGCATTATAATGAAGCCAAAACAAGTGTGTGAAGTGGGCAGGGTTAGGGGGAGGACAAAGGGCAAACCAAAAAACCTTGGTTAAGATTGCATACCAACCAAATCTGTCACAGGTGCTCCTATATATGGTAGAGTAATCTGAGTAAATGTGTATGGTTGATATACTCTTTGTTTCTGTTTTAGAACTTAAAGAAATACATTTTTTATTACTGGTTTGCATTTCCTGCTCTGTGTCCAGAGAGCAAATCCAAAGTATTTGGTGAGCCATTAGAACTAAACCAAGTGTTTAATGAGACACAGGTATATGGTAGAGTATCTCTGTTATTACAAATTTAGGGTAGGTAGTGTTGAGTAAATGTGAATTTGATAGACATCCTCAGTCTGGTGTGTGGCATATACGCATACGTTTTTTTTGGTTCAGAAGTTGTCACAAATTCCTTTTCTGCTTTAGGTTTCCAGTTTACAGAAATCATATGAAATCATGCATCCAGAAGGCAAAGGTAAATAAACGTTTGTCCACACAAGTTAAGTTAAGTTATCCTGTCTGTCCTTTCTCTTCAGGAATTTTCTCCTGTCTTAACCACACTCAGATATCAAGAATTGTAACAATAATTGTACTCACTTTAGATATCTTTAATTTAACCATGTGAAGGTCCTGGATTCTTCTTGGTAAAGAGAGCAGAGGATAACATAGGACTTGTAGATTTAAAAGAAATTGACAGTATGCTAGCAGAAACAAAAGAGGTAACGTCATAGTTTAAAGTGTTACTCAAGACATTGTTTGTTTCTGAGAAGGGAAAAAGGGCATAAAATATAAAGAAAGAAAACTTACTTACACAGAGAGAGAGAGAGAGATACATGCCTCTTCCTCCTTTGTCCTTTGTTTGCCAAATACTCATGAATTGATGTATATAGCTAATGCACTATCTGCACTGTAAGTAAGTAATTTTTATTGTAATTGCTTGTTTCTTGGCAGTTAATGGTAGGATTTGCAGACCCTTCTACCATGGCTGCACATCCTGGATGGCAGTTGAGGAACTTTCTTTACTTTCTGGCCTTCCACTGGTGAGTGAGAGTCTTAGTGAGTCAAAACAGCTCCCAGTTTAGTAACAATTTTTGATACCAACAGAAATTGTAAAATAACTACTAAGAATTTCACTGATTGGCCGAGGCATGTGCTTTATGAGAGCACACAGCATGTACATTTGCAACTTTGTATTTTATAAAAGAAATAAAAAAAACTTGCTCACCATGCTATGTGCAGTTATAAAGCACTTGGGTATGGGCAGAACACTTGAGAAGTGTTGAAGGACTTGAGAAGTGTTGAAGGCTGTTCTGCTGATACCCACATGCTTTATAACTGCACACAGCACATGCATGCGTTTTCTATTTCTTCATAACAAGGTCTCATTTTGGCCTCATTATGGATCATAATAAAGAAAAAAATAAAGTGCAAGACTTTAAAGGAGGAGTTAAGAGTTGAATTTATGGCTACATGTATGTATTGCTGTTTTACAGGGGTGACAAAGTTTCAAGAGTAAAAGTCCTCTGCTTCAGGGATCGTTTTCGAGGAGGAAGACGAGAGATAAATCACAGTATTATATTAGATGTTAGTCTTCCAGTATTGACTGATAAAGGTAAATATTGATTTGAACTTATTTTCTTTTTCCTTCATTTTTTAATAATTTTCCTCTACTTGCACTGGGAAAGGAAGTAACATTTAGGAAAGAGAATCCATTCCCATCATATCATCCTCATTTCTCAAACTTTTTGTAATCATCATCATTATATTTACAACATCATATCAACATAATTAATTCCCCCCTGTCATGGTCGTAATCATTGCCCACATCATATTATGGCAGGATTTAGGGGTGTGCTGCCCAAGGGGCTGCAGCTCCCATTTTATTTTGGGATGTATTTCTTTTACTCATCAGGGGTGGCAGAGACGGGGGTGCTGAGGGTGCTTCACTACCCCCACTCTTTACGAGAATGACATACATGCTTTACTATTAAGTGGTAAGGATTTACAAGCTAGCACCCTCACTTTCAGAATTTCTCTACCGCCCCTGCTCCATTTTCATGCCTGCAAACCTGTCTGCAAACTTAGCACAGTTTTTAGGGCCCCCTTTATTCCAGTATTTTATTTAAAAAATTTTTTTTTTTAATTAGAGTGTCCAAAGTGTGTTGGCTGGGAGAAAAACAAGAATCAAAAACTAGGTCCTCGTTTGGTCGACCTGAGCGCCACCATGGACCCTGAAAAGTTAGTCTTAAAGTGTTTCGATAAATCTATGTCTCTAGACTAGATACCGCAATTTAAGCAGGAAACTTTCAAAGGCTTTTCGTTGTTGTGAAACAACTGTGGGTTATTCACTACAGAGCTAGGCTCCAATCTAAGGTGAATGCCCAAAGATCGAATAGGAATTTAGAAGTTGATTTTTGCGCAGGGAGGAAAAACGCGCAATTTTTTCTGACTTTTCATCATCTTCGTGATCCCCCGCTAAATCCTCCTCACCCCCCCTCCCCTCCCTCCTCAGGTGATAAATATAATGACCAGTGCCCAATACAATTCTTTGTGTGGTTAAAATCCCAGGTTGGCTGAGTCGTCAGTAGATCTTAATCTCAAGTTGATGCGATGGAGGCTTCTACCATCTCTAGACCTCGAGGTCGTGTCCAAGACTCGCTGTCTTTTGCTCGGTGCAGGGACGCTGGGCTGTAACGTGGCACGCTGTCTAATGGTAAGACAAAATTTCGTTTGATTTTCAAGGCTTCCCATTTTTCCACTTTCTCACTTCTCTTTCTTTCTCTCCGTTCTTTTAGTCTCTTTCCCTCCCTCTACGCCTGTTTTACGCGCGTGAACGTGATAGTGACAGTGGCCTGAAGATCGTTGTTTGAAGTTGTCGTGAAAGCGTAATTCTCCTAAGCTGTTGCTTGAAACAGCTTTCAAATGAGAGAAAAACTCAGCTATGCCCTAACCAGTACTCGATTTATAACTTTCTTTATACTATTTTTTAATTTTTTTCGCCAGGGTTGGGGTGTAGAAACTATCACTTTTGTCGATAATGGCAGGATCTCCTACTCGAATCCCGTTCGACAGAGTTTGTTCGAGTTCGAGGACTGTAAAGGGAACGGTCAACCAAAGGCAGAGACAGCTGCTAAGGCGCTGAAAAGAATCTTTCCCGGAGTAGTAAGTAGTTTTAGATCTATGAATAGCATTAAAATCTAATTTGGGAGTTCATTCCTGATATATGAAGAAGTGGTAAGCGTGTTTCTGTCAACAGAATTCATCCAGCGAGATGTTTTCAATACCAATGCCAGGACACGCAGTGGGAAACTCACCAGGTACGCTGTTCGGTCAAAAATTTTTAAACCTCAACACTATCATCACCTGTAGAAGCAAGTGTGGCGTAGCTAGTTAGCGCGCTGCCTGATAAGCGAGAGGTCCGTAGTTCAATCCTCTGTGACCTCACACATGTTTCGACTTCTCTCTAATCCGTGTAGCTTTAGCTAAAAATACCCTTAAAACGGAGCACCGATGGAGAGAGGGGGATAAAGTGCGCACCGTCGGCTTCCATTGATACCAGCCTCGTAGCTGAAGAAACTACGGACATTTTTTTTTATCTTTTTATGGGAGTTCACTGCTGCTTATGGATATTTTACTCCCAAACGAGGACCCTGTACAGTTGAGTCTGATGTCGTCGAGCATGCGTTTGGGTTAACAACAATATCTGTACACTAGAGTTCCATCTATCTGTGAAAGAAGGGAGGGGGTGGAGATGAAAAAAGGAAGCAGGCTCTGATCCACCCTTCCGAGGAGTGAGCCAGTAGGGTACTCCTCCAACCCGCCCTAGCGGAAAGGACATGCCAAACCTAACTTAATTATATGATCTTTAGAAGTCATAAAGACCGTCGAACGAGACGTACAGCGGTTAGAGGAATTAATCGATGCGCACGACGTGGTATTCTTGTTAATGGACACACGAGAGAGTCGATGGCTGCCTACCGTCATTTCTGCAGCAAAGAAAAAGGTAAGAATGGACAGGAAACGGTAACACACGACACTAATAAACACTAATAAAAGATCTTAAAACTGGATTATCAGTAGATATTAACTTGCATCCCACACCATAGAAAATACAGCCAATCAGAATGCAGGAAATATGTTGTATATTTGTCTGTATTCCATTCTTCCTTCCCATCATGCATTTGTATTTTCTATGGTGTGGGATAAAATGATTATACAATGCTTTCTGGTGGCACATTAAGAGGTTATTAACCGAGCGCGAGGTCTGTACGGGAAAATATCAGACCGAGGTCTTGACAGTACGGACCGAGCC
>WUAP02123804.1:0-32044 GCA_015163945.2 Stichodactyla helianthus | reverse complement strand
CCTTAAAATGCAGTCTGTAAAAATTCACATTAATCATTGTAAAGCACCTTTGATTATATCCACATAGAAAAGACGCTGTATAAATCATAAATCATTCATTCATTCATTTAATTGCTATTCTTCAAGTTCATCTACCAATATTTAGAATTTTATTCCAAGCTTTCAGTCTCAATAGTCCATAATATATCAATGAAATTACATACTAGTTAAAGATGATGCATACAATGCATATCATGGAATATCCCACACATCACTTGTATTTTCTATGTGTATGCACGACAGCCTTTAGGCAAGAAAATACAAGTGACAAGAGGGATATTCCATGGTATGCATTGTAAGAAAGAATTGTATAATTATTTTATCCCACACCATAGAAAATACAAATGCATGATGGGAAGGAAGAATGGAATACTGACAAATATACAATGGCTTTCCTGCATTCTGATTGGCTGTATTTTCTATGGTGTGGGATAAAATCCAGTAATCAATTGGTTTACACATAGCCTGAGATACTAGTGGTCTGTGCTTGCTCTCCTTCTTTCTTTTTCCTTTTCCTGCAGACCACTGACATCACAGGCTAGAGTTAATATGTCTCCCCTTTCACATATTCTGCTTTAAAACAATATTTTTCAAATTAAACAAATGCATAACTTCCCTGTCTTTTTATTGCCATAAAGGACACCAGTCTTCCAGTGGGTGTATTCATTTGGACGATAGAAAACAACAATGATGAAGAAGTTGAAGTAGCCATCATGTTTTCCTTTCAAAATGGTGACGGTAACTCCAATGAGGTGTCAGCTGGACACTTTAATGAACCATTTAGCTCTAAAGGTGTGCACTGTAAGGTTAATCTGGAAACCAACAGTGATAATACCCCACAGGTATGTGTTATGCTTTTGCTCATCAAAAAATTCATATTGGAGATCTCTCCCTTGTTTAAGTGACTCATTAGAATGTAAAGGGGGATGTGGATAATAAATGTTCAGTTATGAAAAGGCATACTTGTGGTGACCCACCTCAAAATAGTAAGCATTGATCTATTGATATTGTAGTTAATTTAGTTTGGTTTAGGGGTTGGATGAGGCATGTGAAGCATGCAGTGAACTATGTGCTTTTGTTCTCTACCTTGTATATTTACAGTATGTACAAATCTTTAAATTGAATAAAAGAATAAATGAATGAACAAATTAATGAATGGATGGATAAATGAATGAATGAATAACCCACCCCTGAAGTTTTATGCCGTCATCATATATTTAATTACCTTATTTTTAATCAACCCAGCCACCTAACAAGTGGCTTATTTTCTCATGACCCACTCTTTATTGAGAGTCAAAAATTGTGGCCTACCACCCTGTTGTTTTCTTATGGCCCAATTCCCCTTCCCCACCCTGTGATCTGTCCCTTAGCAGCAGTGCATCATGTTCTTTTCTTTTTGAAAGAGATTTTATAAATTGATTTACAATGTTACTTATTTTTTTGCAAGACTGATCATGTGACCTCTCCAAATAATCCTGCAAAGAGTCCACTGAATCCAAGAAAACAGCAAGATGCAAAACCCAGTGAGCTGTCCACCACTTGTGATGTTACGGGTGTTCTTCTTCATCACAAGCACCCCAAACTTCCATACACACTAGCCATAGCAGCCAAAGCTAAACATAAGGTATGCATCTAAATTACTTGATCTACAAGTGGACATTGCTTTTGATTTTTTGTAAAAAATGAGGTTCCACTGTCTTATGGCCCAAGTGTGTAGCATGTAAAAAATGAGGTTCCATAACTTACATACGGGCTGAGCAAGTGAGGTTAATAAGATATGTGTGTAGCATGTAAAAAATGAGGTTCCATAACTTACATACAGGCTGAACAAGTAAGGTTAATAAGATATTTATCATATGGCAAGGTAAACACAAAAATAAGGTTGGTGGTCCGTACCATATTAAAGTTAGTGACTGCAAAATTGACGAATAAGTGTGTGAAATAACCTTGCCATAAAATATGGTGGGTCAAGTACAGGGAAATTTTGGGGCTATATTACTGATAAACAATGGAAATGAACACTTTCAACACCTTTAAATTGACTTGTATGGTCCCCTTATATCAAAGTAATGGTATAGTGTATGTGCTAGATATTTTATCGAAGTAAGCTTTTTAAATAGCTATATTATTATCCCAAAATATTTTCAATCCATTAAAAAATGATCTTGATAATTAATTTCCAGGGAGGAAAACCTGTGGTCTCTGTAACTACTAAAGCGTCTTTTGATTCCCGCACTCCTTGTAGAAGAGTATGGGAAGACTTGATGGATGATGGCAAACTTAGTTCGTCTACTGGTAAATGCACTACATATAGTTTTGAATTTGATTGTATGAGTAGGAAACGCACAGTGGTCTGACTGTTGACTCCATAATGGCTTCCATGAATTTTATATCATGCATACCATGGTCTACCCTAGGGACCACTCACAACTCACAACTATTCATCCACTCACCTATTCATCCATGCGTCCGTCCGTCCGTCCATCCATCCATCCGTCCATCCATCCGTCCATCCATCCGTCCATTCACCCAACCACCTACCTATCCATCCATTCACTTGCTACCGACTCAGACGGTTATTCATTCATTCAGTTCTTTCCTTTATTTTTGTTTCAGAACCCAGCTCACAATCACGTGCAGACCAATCACTATGCGCTGCTGTTACTGCCACTACTAAAGTCGCACCCAAGTCAAAATCAGAGCTTGAGTTTTGTTTAGCATGGGATATGCCCACTATTATGTTTGGTAACCCCGACAAGAAACACCACAGGTAATATTAACAGATTTCTGATGTTTGCGTAACAGTCTCTAACCCTAGGCGTCCTAAAAAATCTTAGCCTGCAACCGGAGAGGAGAATAGTCTCCCTATTCTTTCCCGCCCCTTCGGGCCCGCGCCAGCAACGCAGGCCAGGAAAATCTAGATCATATTGTTTTTTGTCGGCATCTTAGAGAAACGAGTGGGAATCGATACGGCAAATTCGTAGCTGTACTGTAGCAGTACCGTACTTTAACGTAACGGTAACAACGGTAGCAACGCGTTGTGATTGGATGATTCGCACGAAAGCAAAGGGAAGTCATTTCAGCGTTACGGCATACCACACCGTGTTCGTGGTTGAAGGCCCATTGACACAAAATTTGTGCTGCGATTCTAACCGTTAAAAATATTTAAAATGTCTTGTGTAAGCCTTTGAATGTGAGGTGATTTCAGCGCGAACTTGCTGCGATTGAGGTTTTTTTTATCTAGTGCAAAAAACACACCAAATATTCGAACATGTTCGAAACAACGGAGATTCATCGGCTAAGTGAATTTAGGTAATCGCCGCACTATCGCCGGTATTTTACACGCGCGAATTTTGATCGCAGCGAAAATTATGGTGCAAATCGCAGCAAAAATCGCCCTTATAAACGGACCTTAATTAAGCCATTACCGTACGGTTCTCACTCGTACGAAATCTTCTCTAATTGAAATGTTACAAATTTCTTTACGGTTTTTTATGTTTACTTTTCAGATTTTACACGCGCTTTTTTGGTCGCCATGGCAACGCAGGTCCCGCCTTGTGTAGCCACGCCCTCATCAACTATCCCGACTGGGAGGCAAAGATTGAAGCCTGGCAGAATCCTATTTTACAGGATGAGTGAGTAGAAATGTAACCGGCGCGGCAGAGCAGAAAAACGACAAGGCCGCTACTTTCACGATTTTTTTTATTTAACTGGTAGTGATACACCAAAACTATAAGCCTTTCATTTGTTTCACTGTTGCTCCAAACTTGTGACAAAATCTTATCGAACTAGAGTAAAGCTACTTGGAGATATTCACGGAAATGACCGTTTTTCTGCTGATCAAAATATCACCTCTCCCAAAGTACAAGGCGTTATATCTCAAAATCGTATTCACTGAATTTTGGTCACATTTTATATTTTGTTCTTTGGCCCAAAAAGAGCGTGTTTACAAAATATTGAGCTTAAATATGGATAGATGTCCTTACAGTGAAAAAAATAAAAAGATTTTTCTGCTCTGTCAACCGGCGCATTTACTCGTGACGGTGCTTTGATAACAGAAAACATTTTCTTTAGGAACCGTTTATCGCCTGGGTTGGGGGAGGGGGGGGAGTTGTGACGCCATAAAGATTATCTGAATTCAACTGGAGAACCGTAGTGATCCCCCTCATTTTTGATCGAATTTACTGCGGACACGCGGACAAATGTATGTGATCTCTCCCCATTTACTGTCTGTCGTTGATAAATCTTTTTAAATCTCTTTGTGCCTGGTCGTTCTAGCGCTTTCACTCTAATTGGGCGCACTATCACTCTCACACACACACACACTACCACTACATTAACTGTTTTAAGCATACAACTCTCAGCTCACATGTTGATTTTTACGGAGGGAGGAAAACCGGAGAACCCGGAGAAAAACTCTTCTGGCAAGGGAGAGAACAAAGTCTACTCATATGCGTAGGCATCCGCAGGGCTCGAACCAGAGATCCGCCGGCCCGTTGGACTCACAGTGGTGAGAGGCGAACGTTTTACCGCTATGCCACCCATGCCACAGACATACATTCTATGCAAAACCTTGTGATTCCCTCACCCCTTCCCCCAAGACCATAGATAATGACCGGTCCCTTAGTCTAAATAAATTTCTAAGCAATGTATCTGCAGTGTATTTACCTACATTCAAGTTTTGATTATTTGAAAAGGAAATTAGTGAAAGTTGAAACTGGGACGTTTTTCCATCCGTTTGATGCCACTTTTCATTCTTCGTTTTCGTTTTAGATCGCTTCCCAACTGGTACAAGTCTGCTCTGTTTAACGAGCTCTATTTTGTGGCGGATGGCGGCACTGTGTGGCTCGACGTTAAACAAGACTCATCAACCAAATCCATCCCAGAAATCGTTAAAAAATTTGGTCGCTTTGCTTATTTAGAAGGTACAGTGGCATAAAAGGTGTATTGTTTAGTACTATCACGTCGTTCGAAATGAACAATAATATGGATAGGCTAGTTCAGTTGATTCAGTATTTTGTTTCACAGAAATCCATTCGGCATCGTTAGGTTTTGGTTGCATTGCTGAAGGAGGAGGGTAAAATTTACGGTACTCTCAAACTTCCATTTGTCTCGAGTCGATTTGTCGTGGTGCTTCTCAAGTTGTGGTCCCATGGGGATGCTTTGGCGATTCTCCGACACCCTGTCTCTGAGCTTCCATTCCGTCCCTGATCCCCCTCCCCCTCCCCCTCCCCCTCCCCCTCTGAAATTAGAAACCATCTGACCATTGATAACCTTGCTTTTTAGGTCATGAGTACAGGATGTACAATACTTATGATGTACACTTCTACGCTTCTTATGCCTTGACTATGTTATGGCCTAAACTGCAACTTAGTCTTCAGTATGATATGGGTAAGCATAACAGTTATATCAGTTGTACAACATCTGTGATACGCATTTCTAAGTGCCTTTAGCGTCATTGGTCATGCTGTGGCCTAAACTACAGTCAATCTTTTACTGTGCAGAACTTGGTTAAGCATATCAGTGCAAAGGCGGATCCAGGGGAGGATCCCCCCTGAGATGAGCTACTCACAGTTAATTATACATTTAATATTATTTACGTCTGGTGCTCGAGTCCTCAACATAAATGATGGTGCACCTTCTCAAAAAATCCTGGATTCGCCCCTGTGGTAATATGAATGAGTGTGGCAATTTATTATGATGAGTCTGTTGTTGCTGCTGCTGTTGTTGTTGTTGTTGCTGTTGCTGTTGCTGCTGCTGTTGTTGTTTTTGAATAAAAATGTCAGTGCTTTGTCAGGGCTGTAGTTCCTTGAGTTTGTATAGTGCGCGCTTTAACTTTTGGGTGGTTAACAGCGTCAGACATTTAAAAGTCGATCAAGGTATCTTCAATATTCACACCCATACAAAACGGTCCGAGGGCACTAGATGCTCACGTTCTTTAATACCAAACTGCGCTCATGGGCTTCATGTTTTTGCTTTTTGTTTTGTAGCACAAACTGTCAATCAGACAGACAGTCAAGTATGGATGACCATGATGAATGGCCACTACTGCACAAGGAAGTTACCCGGCTGTATCCCTCATGACATTGGTGATCCAGGTGAGACTAGATTCAATTTCTTAGTGATTTTCAAGTAGGAAAGGTTCGGTACTGACTTACGGTACGGTACGCCGTAACTCCGCGATGACTTTCCAATGTTTTCGTACTTGTAATCCAACTGGATTACAAGCCCGTTGAAGTACGGAAGGATGTACGGTACAGAGCTACAGTATGGGCGCGAAGTTTTCGTATTGTTTTCCACGCACGAAAACCGCTCTAGTAGCCTTACTGTAGCACCACTTGTGAACATAACTACACTACTTGCGCAGGGTTCCCACGGTCAGGGAAAAGTCAGGGAATTTAGATTTTTTTTCCAAGGTCAGGGAATTGTCAGGGAATTTTGTATTTGGTCATGGAATTTTACAGTTTTTCTAAAAGTCAGTGAAAAGTCAGGGAATTTTTATCATTGACCTCAAATTCGTTTTGAATTTGGTGACAATTATGTAATTTCATAGGTGACTCCTAAATGAAGCTTCGTTAGGCTTCCTATTATATAATTCTTTATAGGACTTAGGACTTCATTCCATTTACACACAAAATATTACATGACAGCATACAGAATTAACAAGGAAGAACACACAATATTGATCGCCAAGAGAAGACACTAAAACAGTATAAGAAACAACAGATATTATGGTCCATGTAAATATGTCTTTTCTATTACTATTATTATTAAAAGGACTAAAGAGAAGTATGCATCTTGGTCATTGAAAAATGGTTTTTGGTCGGGGAAAAGTCAGGGAAAAGTCATGGAATTTTACTTTTCCAGATGAGTGGGAACCCTGTTGCGGGAAAACAATGGGAAGCCATTTTAGTGTTACTGCATTCCGTATCATTTACTTGCCGTAAATAAACACCATACGTTTCCTACTTATGCGACAGCCGCTCTGTGTAATCGCTACGAAGAACCAGAAGAATCCTTTAGGAAATATTTTTTCTTGAATCTCTTACCTGAATCACGCTTGATAGAATTTTTAATGAATTCAAGTATGTCTCACTTCTGTTTATTCAGACGAAGATCCATGGGACCGAGTGAATGCGTACCATATTCACGACACTTCCAAGTGGAAAGATCTGAACCTAAAATTTGTTCTCCAGGTCTACAGAGATTATGTAGCTACACATGATGTTTATTACCTACAAGACATGTGGCCAGTCGCCAAGGTAATGTGAACGGAATTTGTGCCTTGGAAACTTTTTTTTGGCGGGATTGATGGTTGGATGGATTGGGGTATGGGGTAGGCGTGTTAGCTTCACCTATTATTAAGTCTCGCGTCTATTCTCTTAAGGTCCGATTACGCTAGCAATTTTGACGCGCAACTTGACCGGCGATTTCAATGGCGAATTTATCGCAACTCAAATCGCACGTGTTTGCACTAAATTTTGAGCATGTTCTCATTGGTGGCGACTTGTGCGCGATCTGTCGCCGTAAAATCCCTATAACGTTGCGGCTCGCCATGAAGTCGCGCGACAAAATTACTAGTTTAAATGGGCCGTGAGACGTTTTCGAAGGTCATTGTAAGTTTCTGATTTTTATCCATTAAACGAACCTTATTTTAAATATTGTAGCCAGGAATCGAGGACCATAAGTTGTTGTTTCCTACCATTACTATATGTGTTACCCTAAGAGAGCACAACCTTTCTTACTAATGCAATCTTTTACACATTTGCCAGACTGTAATGACAAAGTCTATGACGTATGATCGTGATGGGGATGGACTGATAGAGAATTCAGGGCTGGCTGACCAGACCTACGATGCCTGGCCTGTCAAAGGACCAAGGTAGACCAACGTAGTTTTCAGCCAATTTAGTACGTATGGAACCTTTTGCTGACAAAGTCTTCCTTTTGGACCAACCCAACTTTCTTTTTGTGGCGCATTCATTTCTTCACCTGAATGCCAGAACAAATTTCGAATGACTATGCAAAGAAATGGCACTCGGTAACATTTGGCATGGAATTGACGTCATCTGTTGAACCAATCACAGCGCCCAAGATGACGGCTCATCCAATGAAAATGCTTCTTTTCTTTATGGCGCTTCGTAGCTTACGTAATCCGCTCCATGTCCCGTTATGATCTTTTCGCGAAATAGATGTCTTTGCATTTCAGACCACGTGTCATTCCATTGTGTATGATTGATTTCTTTGTCAGCAGCTTGGGAAGTCCCATTATAATTACATATAATATAGGTCAAGCAAGGAATCTCTTGTTCATTTTATCATAGAAGCTCCCTTAAAGAATATTTCAGACCATGAGTCATTCCTTTGTGTATGATTCCTTTCTTTGATACCAACTCGGGAAGTCATATTAGTACGGATATAGGTCAAGCAAGAAATCTTAGCTCATCTAATCATAGTAGCTAGCTCCATTAGAGAATAATCTTGTCTGTGTTGGTTTTTAGTGCGTACTGCGGTGGTTTGTGGTTGGCAGCTCTCCGTGTAATGGCTGAGATTGCCACCGTACTAGACTACCCTGAAGATCGGGATAAGTACATGGATATCTTGAAAAGAGGCAAAAAGGCCTACATCCAGAAGCTCTGGAATGGTAAGCAGGGATCTTAAGAAATATTTAGAAGTCCTCATATGACCCGTACGGACCGGCGCGCGCGCTCCTATGAAACCATTGGCAAAAATCACGTGAGTGGGCACAGAAAAACCGGAAAACCCCGTATCCGGATCCTGCTCGCTCACGCGCTTGACTTGAGCCAAGTTGTTTACGTGCGTCTAAGATTAGACACGAAAAAAGACAGAAAAGGGTCATATGATAAAATGCTAATTGACTGAGTTAGGTCGGGGCCAATATTTTCACGTTCGACCCTCCAACCCAGTCAATAAGTACATAATATGGTTGATAGATGATAAGCTTGAACACCGTATGAATTGGTGGTTGTTTGAAACTGACGTTTCGGACGTTAGTCCTTCGTCGGAGTTGAATCCGAAGGACTAACGTCCGAAACATCAGCTTCAAACAACCACCAATTCATACGGTGTTCAAGCTTATCATATCTATCAACTGTTTTACTCAAGACACCGATGCAGTCTAAACTAGTTTTCACCAGTCTCTACTTAGTACATAATATGTAATACCAAGGAAACGTTGTCAGTGTTCCGTGCGACGATATTCTTTGTGCTTTAAGTGAATTTCGCCACTAAAATTGTTAGGTGAAATTATTACAGAAAGATTCCCGTTTATGTTGCAAGCCAATGTGATTCCCCAGTGTAGTCAACGTGACAGGCATCGATGCATCGCTACGTCAATTCTAGAAAAACATCATGTTCG
This sequence comes from Stichodactyla helianthus, assembly GCA_015163945.2. Classification (NCBI taxonomy): domain Eukaryota; kingdom Metazoa; phylum Cnidaria; class Anthozoa; order Actiniaria; family Stichodactylidae; genus Stichodactyla; species Stichodactyla helianthus. The sequence continues at coordinate 22,629 of WUAP02123804.1, read as the reverse complement.
CGGCAAGGCACGCTTACGGCACCGATCGTGTCCCGAGCTTTCCACAGTCATACGAAATCTGCTCTAAACAATCCGCCAGTGATCGTTGTATACCAATTTTGTTTAACTGTGAAAAAACGTGCTGTTTTGTGTCAGAGAGCCGTTTTCATGTGACTTTGAAAAACAACTGTACGGGACGTGTAGTGACCGTGCCGTGATGTTGCCATGTCAAAGCGTTTTGATTAGATGAGCCAGAATCTCAAGCGCTGTGATTGGCTCTACGAATTCCGTGCTGTGACGTTTTACAGTTATATAAAAACTGCTATGACATGTGGTTCTGTTACAGTGGCCGTAATGACACCATATGTGGCATGTGTGATAGGGTAATCACTAAATTCATGCTGCACAATTGGTTAAAACGATATGACGTATCGTGAAGTGTAGTGATAGTTTTAGTGTGATGCAGGCTATGGTGGTTTTATCCATGAACGTTATCTCGTTATCTCGTTATTTTAACACAGGTGCGTACTACAATTACGACAGCAGTGATAGCAAATACCATACCAGTATAATGGCTGATCAGTTGGCAGGACAGTGGTATCTACATGCCTGTGATCTTGCCCAGCGTGCAGACGATGATGTGAGTACCTTTAATTACGACAGGGTTCAGTTTAGCGAGATCTCACACAGTGTGCCTTGTGACGTCATCATCAAGACGTTTTCACACAACAAAATGTGTTGCATGAAGCGTTGCTAAAACAAATCTGAACGTTGCGAAAAATGCAAAGGTGCAACTTAGTTTCACGTGTCTTAGTGTGTTATTTTTCCCAGCGCTTAAATTTCCAGAGCGTTCTTTCTCTACCTGACATCTTACAGCAAATGTCCTACTCTACACTCTACAGGTATTTCCATTAGAACACGTGACTAGCGCATTACGGACTATCTTCGACAACAACGTCATGAAATTCCAAGAAGGTACAATGGGTGCCGTAAATGGCATGCGTCCCAATGGACAGGTATGTTTGGTTTTACTTTAACATAGCTCAGCACCTTGTATAGCATGTGAAACTTTATTTGTTGTACTTTTTTAGAATGTGTTTTACTGCGGTTTTACATATTCTGCGAACTCGGACATTCCAACGGCTAGTTGGGAAATGTTTTTATTGCTGCCGTCAATCAAAAACCTGAAAGGTACCGACTAATTAGTTTTGATTGACGGCAGCGAAAAAAACATTTCACAACTAGCCGTCGGAATGTCTGAGTTCGCAGAATATGTGAAACCGCAGTAAAAGAAAATCGTCACTTTCGATTACAGTTGGATACCAGTAGTTTACAAGCTGAGGAGGTTTGGACAGGAGTGACATATGCTTTAGGTGCTTCCATGATTCAAGAGGTACGTCTATACGAAAAATAAGCACTTCAATCTTGAACTGCTCCCTCCTCTACAATTTTGTTAATGTATGTGACCCACTTTAGAAGTAATAGATTAAACATGAAAAAGAGTGTTTCATCTGATATCCAAACACTGAGAAGTGGGTTGAAAAAACGAGGCATAGCTGGGTTTTTTAACCGACTTCAAGGTGTTTGGATAGAGGATGAAACACTCTTTCAAGTGTTTGATATAGATTCTCAACCCAAGAATAATTCTAGGAGAAAATCAAAGCGAAAGGCTCTCTATGATTTCTAACGTTTCATGTATTGGGTCTTGAAGGGCATGGTTGAGGAAGGCTTCAAGACAGCAAGTGGAATCTATAATACCTGCTTTGAAAGACTTGGAATGAGTTTCCAGACACCAGAAGCCATTGTGGCTAATGGTAACTACAGGTCTCTTGGATATATGAGGCCATTAAGTATCTGGGCCATGCAGTGGGCATTAAACAAAAGAAGTAAGAAGAAAGACAAAGAGTAGGACGTTGCCGTCATCAGCACAACTTAAACACAGGATAGTGCCTGTATATAGGTCATTCATTTTTCAAGTTTCAAGAAATTTAAGCAATTATTATCTAATATTTATAGATTAACCAACTGAATATATTATCAGGCAGTGGTTTTGATCAACAGCATTTTCTGTCATTTTTTCAATAATAATTATCAAATATATGTTGTGCAACTGACAACATAATAATACTGATCATTACAACTGCCGGCAGTAAATAGTAATTTTTACTTCTTTCTACAAAAATTTCTATCATATCTTATTAAGTCACTATGAGCTGCACACAAACAACCTCAATATTTGGCTGGTCAAACAGAGTGAGTCAGAATAGTGTGTGAAACTTAGAACATATTTTTTGTATTATGGAGTATCTTCCCAATTTCTAGGCTTTATTTATTGTTCTTTCTATTGTATCTAAATAATATTTAGATACAATAGAAATGTTTTATGTATAAATACATAATGTATTTATTTCTTTTGAGAGTGAAATGGATGTGCTGTATAACAGCTGTCACAATTTGATATGAGGATGCTTTAGATTGCTAACAGTATCATTTTAGGAGTCTTCTAAGACTTACAGAGAAAAGGGGTAAGTTGGAGACAGAGTAAGCTAACCTCCATTTTTCATACATCCTAAGATTCCTGAAAACTCAAATATATGGAGTAAGGAGGGAATTTTATACATTTGAGGCTGCTACCAGTACAGGACCTGTCATTAATTAGAGAGGGGCTGGTGCCTTTCCCTAAGTTTCCCACTGTCTCGCTTAAGCCCCCTCTTTTGTGGAGCCTAAAAAATGCTGACCCCACCCCTGCACTATTTGCACCAGTCCCAACTCCTGTCTAATTAATGGCCAGTCCCTTTGGGATACTCAGACTTCAGCAATTTTTATTCTGTATTGAATTGATAAAATATTGTTGTATCTAAAATTGCCAGCACTGCAAGCATTACAGATTCACTGAAATGGAATTTCCTAATGTATAATGAAATATAACTTGAAAACACACAAAAATATTTTGCCTTTTTGTTCAAGATTCAATTTGTTCTCAGCAACTACACATCACACATACATTAAGCTAATGGTGTTATTCTAAAGGAAGTCAGTGACATTGCAGGATTTGTACCCAAGGCATGATTTCCCTTTTCTCCCTTCATGACTGCCCCGGTAACCCCTTAGATAATATTGCAGCCATTGAAAGAAACCGAAAGTTCGCAAGTGAAAAAGAGCAAAAAAGAGAGAAATTAAAATGACACCTTAAAAAGGATCAAAATGATGTGATAATAATTTCAAAAGATATCCTCACACTTTTCCCTGAACAGATTAGATTTTTTTAGGCATTGCTGGATTTCAGGTACAGAGGGGCTGGATACAAGTTCCTAAATTGTGATGATGACAACACAAACTCACAGAACTAGAAAGAGCACATCGAGCTTTACAAAATTCCGAAGTTTGGTGTTAATCGGATCAATATTGAACCATCTACAGCCATTACCAAATACAAAGAAATGTATGGTGTCCAGACTCCATACATTTCTTTTTAAATTCTAGCATTTTTTAATGGCTGTAAATCCATCTATATTGATCCGATTAACACCAAATTTTGGAACTTTGTAAAGCTCGATGTGCTCTTTCTAGTTCTGTGAGTTTTGTGTTGTCATCATCACAATTTAGGAACTCGTACCCAGCCCCTCATGATCTGAAATCCGGTAACGGTGAGGGGAGGGTCTGTGGTAGGTTTCTCAGAATACTTGGATTCCTGGGGGGAGAAAAATGTAATGTTCCTTCTTTGCAGGGAAGGTGTGGATATCTTCTAGAATTATCTAATGATAGTAATAATAGTTTAGTTCATATGAATTATGCAAAATAGTGAAAAACGTATTTTATTAACAGTAGGCTTTTAATTAAGATGATATTATCTTGCACACAGAAACCGAGTCCAACAATTGACTAGAAATAACACTATATATTTTATTCAAGAAAATGTTATCACTTTTATTTGGTGTTGCACCTTATATATCTATAATAAAGAGTTATTTCACTATTAGTAATTATAAAGAAGTATTGTATTCACTTCACTCTGGCTTGATGAGATCCAATGGTATTGTATTTCTTTCCTTTTCAAAGTAGGATATGTTATTTAAGTATGAATATCTGAAGTAGGCATATGGCGATAAATGTACTATTGGTAGGGTTGTTAGTCAGCAGTTTTAGTTTGCGTTTAAGAATTTGAAACTGCTCTCATTCGTTTTTTTCCACAAAAAGATGACACCATTCCTGTTTTGATCTAAATTAGTGAAAAATCGGAACTTGGACTTATTCATAAATCCCCATCATATCATGTTGTACAGTTTTGTTTGAATGGTAATCAGTAATTGTTCAGAAGTCATGCACTGCACTATCAATATGATGATGTTCAAGTGATACGTGAGTATACAAGTACAGTACATAGTAGCTAAAGCTATTCACTAGGATGTGATAGCAGAACCATTCATCTTCTCAGCACTGGCATACATCACACCATGTTTAAACTGAACATCACAACAAAGTGATGCAGTTTTTGCATTTAAAGCTTCCGTCTTAGCTACTGTTGGAAGACCAGTGTTTCAGATATTCAAGGAAGTGTTTAAGTTTTACATAAATTAGTTCCAACAATGACACTGGAGAGTGAATCAATTCCACTTTGAATTTCTTTTTAGTCTGCCTGCTGGGGCTGAGCGGAGGCGGTTTTTACGATAAATTTTATGGGTTACCTGTCTTATTAGGAATGACAAAATTAGTACCTCAGCGGAGATGGGTGACGCACCATCCGTTGTATCTTTCTACTACGAGTTAGCCAATCAGATAACGAGAATGTTTGACAGAGAATTTCTCTGATCTCACGTGAGTTCAAGTACAATTTTTTAATGTGAATTTGAACTTGAAAAAAGACGGTGGCCAAAGTAAAATATCAGAAATGTAGAACAAAGTATCTAATAAACAGGGGATATTGGTAATTCTCAAATTATTTAAAACTTTACTTGTATTGGTTCGCTATTTTTATCGTTTTCAGCTTCTAATTAACTAGTGGTAATTTGCATCTTACTTGAAAGCAATCCTTTCAGTTTAGTTCCAGCTCGAGATATTTTAAATTTCCCCTTTTAAACACTTTAACGATGCGTCATATTCGTTTAAACATCTACAACAGAAAATTCCACCAAAAATAGAATAGTCTAAATCATTTACTTTGCATAAATCATATTTCAAATTTATTTAAACAGTAAAAGGCTTTAGATTTCAGAGTTCAAAACTTAGGATTTTATTCCTCGTTTTAATAGTTAAAAAATGTCGTGTATACATGTTAAATATGGTACATTTTCAGATAAGTGAATATTACAGAAGTTATGTTTTAAGTTTCCTCATTACTATACACATTAGATTTACTGGGCTACTCTTAAGATAAAATGGCGGCTACATAGCAGTTTATGGTTCGCGCAAACATGCGATATTTTCTCGGCTTCTACACCGCAGTTTTAAAATTTCGACACTAGAAGTATGAATCTTAAAATTTTATGCATGGATCTGGAAGAAAAACACCCAAACTGAATACTATGCACTAACAGAGGACATTACAGTATTTGTTAGTGGAAATTTCCTTAAAAATACACGTCAATGCGTTCTTTGAAGATGATTTAAACAAAGCCTTGGGCGACGCCATATTGGAAGTCTCGAGAACTGAAAAAAAAAGCACTTGAATCGTTGTTCTTTTACACATTTACATCAAAAATTAAAGATCTTATAACTCTAACGTTAGTTTAGGCGAAAGGCATCGACCGATTTTAAATTTCAGGACGGAATGTGTAAGTACAAGCGAAAAATAGTAGAAAAAATCGTCGAAGATCAACGGCCATTCAAATGGCATCGTTAAGTGTTCTCCATTTTGGCGCTTCTTTTCAATTCTTGTAATATACAAATCGCTCCAGTTTAGGTTTCAATATTACAGATAAATTAAAGTCACTACTCTAAAACAGTTTTTTAGTGTCTTGTTATGTCTCTAAGCACGTTCTCCGCGGATTCTTCTTGCAAGTTGAATGTCCTTTGGCATAATCGTTACTCTCTTAGCGTGGATGGCGCAGAGATTCGTATCTTCGAATAAACCAACCAAATAAGCTTCGGCTGCTTCTTGCAGGGCACCAATAGCAGCGCTTTGGAAACGTAGATCTGTCTTGAAGTCCTGAGCGATTTCTCTTACCAAACGCTGGAACGGTAGTTTTCTGATCAACAATTCGGTTGACTTCTGGTAACGACGAATCTCACGAAGAGCGACTGTACCGGGCCTATAACGATGAGGTTTTTTAACTCCTCCTGTCGATGGAGCGCTCTTTCTGGCTGCCTTGGTTGCCAACTGTTTTCGTGGAGCTTTTCCTCCGGTAGATTTACGCGCAGTTTGCTTCGTACGAGCCATCTTTCTTCAAATGTTTAAAATGTTTAGCCTTGTAATCAAGGAAATAATACCGTTCATTCAAAGTTGCTGCTAAAAATATAAAAATCAGTTGATGGCGACGTGATTAATTTATACGACGAAAACTGCTCTCTGATTGGTGCACTTTTTTAAAACTTCATTGGTCAATCATAAAATTTGCTTTAATCTGATTGGTGAATTTCGATCCGATTTTAACTCCAAGCTCGCTCATTGATTCTCAGACAGCGACGAGTTTAGTTTTCCTTGGTGTTGTTTTTCTATTCCTTATTGTTTTTTTTTGGATTTCATGTTTCAAGGCATGTTTAGGTTCTTCTTCGGCGCAAAATTATCGAAAAAACAAAAAGGGATCGACTTTTTTAAAAATAAAGTTTTAAAACCGAGAGTTTTCGCTTTTCTTTGCACGACATAACTTCAAACTTGTCGAAAAAAGATTTGTTTTACTGCCAAGAATAGCAGAATTTCTCAGTGTTTGATATCGTGTATTAGATTGGAAAATAACATTGCAGTAGGATTCAACCGATTCACATGAATTCTTAGCTTTTTCAACACGTTAGCTGCAGAACATAATGTACACAGCTGTTTTTTTATTTTTTTAGCCAATTTTAAAAGGAACACTTCCCTTCCAGCTGTTGTGACAGCAATCACATGCTTTGAAACCAACATTTAAAGCAGCATATTGCTTATGCCACAAAATTCTATTAAAATTTGCAAGCTGCTTCGAACATTGGTATATTTTTGTTTCAAATCTTTTTGAAGCAGACATGAACAAGATGTGTGAGAATCACTGGACATACATCATGATTATATAATAATCAAAGAATGAGTCATTTAGACAGGATCACATTTAATTTGATACTTCATGACAAAGTGGCATGTCTGGAAAAGATGTAAATCCCATTATTCATATTAGATATTGGATTCTGTTGCTTTGTGAAAACTGCTCCATACAGGTAATTTCCATTGTAAAAACTATTCCATACTGGTAATTTCCATTGTAAAAACCCTCTTTAATTTGCAAAAGGGAAGAAAAATAACTTTATTTGTCCCCACTAATCTAAAAAATACACATAAATGTAAAGTGAACTTGGGGGTAAAAGTATTGGGTATGCTCAATGGAAATTTTCAAAATACCCCTAAAAGATACTGGAAGTCTTTTAAAAAGGGTGTGGCTAAGCAATTTTTAACCCCTAAGAAATACCACTAATAAATAGATAAATAAATAAATAAATTTAAGTATTACTGGTATTAAAGCACCTAAGCTCAGCGTAACTATAAACATAAACCCCACTGTGAAAAGCAATGAGGTCTTCTGTACCCTTAAAGGTACCAGGGACTTCTGAAATTCTAAACTTCAATTTTAACACCCTAACAGATACCAAATCGATGAATTTTACCCCTAAGAGATATGACAAGCATACCTGATACTTTTACCTCGGAGCCCCCCTCCCTAGGCCTGCCTACAGCAAGGCTAGACCACTTCATGTCATTTTAATCAGGTCTTTAGTCATCCATTTAATAGCCAGGAGAATGCCCTAAAGCAATAAAATGACCAGAAAAATGGAACTGATGTAGTGGAACTGGGATAGAGTAGCCAGCCTAGCATTTTCCATGACTGAAACTTGAACTCTCAACCCCAGAGCTCCCTATTGTTCTTTACTCTGCATACTCATGACAAGTGCCTGTGTGCATGCCCATAGAAAGAACAACATGGTGTTTTAGGGACAGCAGAGCAATTCTGAAAGTGATGGTGGGGGGAAGGGGCTAGCTTAGTAAATCCTTACTGGCTTCTGAATAGTCAGAGCATGTATATGAATGCCCCATCTCTGCTGTCACAGTATCACATCAATTTCATCAGCCAAGTCAGTCAGTGACTTTTTATTTTTCACCTCTGTTAATGAAATTATTTCCTTTTAATTCTCGATCACCAAGGTTTATGGGTTTTTTTTGAGTCCTTTAAAACTCATCGTAATGATAAGTTTGGGCTGAATGCCAGGGTGCGTGGGCTGGTCCTTGCGCCCAGCCAGCCCGAACGCCAAGGTGACCATGGCAACCAGGCCACAGTCCACCGCCCAACTGGCATCCGTCACACCTAAGAAAGGTGGAATACCTACCATGTCGCATGCTTACCCTTCAGAAGTTCTAAGAGGTGGGTGGGAGGGAAAAATTGACGAGCGCTTGACACAACAACGAGCTGCCACATTGCGAAACACTGCCAGTAGCCCTTCAACCTCACAGGGGGCCCCCCAAGCGCCCTGGCGCGAAACCGCTGGCCGGTTAGACTCGGTTTTAACTTCGCCTAAATTACATTCAGGCCCAATTACTTTTTCGGTGTGGGGGAGGGTGAGGGGCGGTGTGTACTTTCCGCAGTACATCTTTTCTGAGTGTTGGGCTACCTGTTGCCTGAGCCAAAAACCGTGGTCAGCGTTTATAACCTCAGGCATTCAAGATGGCGGATTCGAAGCCGCTTGACGAAGACTTGAGCAAGAATTCTAATTGGCGACTGGCTGATTTCTCAACATATTTTTCTTGATTTAATTTACAAGCGGGGTACAAGAATGAATAATCCACGGAGAAAAGCTCCTTGTATGGAATTTTGATGCGATGATCGAGGTTAAAGCACGGATGATGCGAAGCGCTGTTTACCTCGCCGGAGAGACGTTGCAATGTGAAATTATTTTCACCAACATCAGCGATGATTCAAGCGCCCAAGCTTTAAACAACTTTAAGGGGCATAATAAGGAGTCTAAAGTGGAGCGTCTTGCTTGGGCAAGCGTGCAAATGCACTGTCAGTGTTCAGTGAACAGTAATCGTATTGTCATCCCACCGAAACATGATACTTCGACAGCAGATCTCACTTCTCCAGTCGTGACAAAATCCAGCACTAGTTTTGCACCATCAAGAGGTTTGAAACTTTACGCCTATAATTAATCTTAATAATTTATACCTAGCTATTGTGATGATCACGGGTTCTTATCTTTATTTTATTTTACAAGGTGAACAAGGGCACTGCTTGATTTCTACGCAGCCAAAAATCTTATTTTGCGACTTACAACTCGCACCTGGAGAATCTAGAACTTGTAAGTTTGTCTCCCATTTTTGTCAGCTTAAATTCTAATCCATTTCGTCTTTATAACAGCTGAGAACTTTTTCTTTACGATGCATTTTGTAATAAGAGGAAGATTTTCCAGAAATATGAACATCCATAGTAACTTATTCATTTAAGATGTAAACAAAGTTACCGTAAATGATCAGCGCGGAATAGAAGTGGAAAAAAGTAGTTCAGAAGCTTTTTTCGATGTACTAAATTATCTAAAATGTCTAAACTACTGGTTTACTTTTTGTTAATTCTTACTAGAAAACGATGAAATTTATTTTTACTTTTTCGATAAATGATATTTTTCAACTCTAATTCAACTCCATAGATTTGATTAAAATTCTTAAACTCGCATAAAATCACTTAGTCACCCCAAAAGTAAATAACTTTTAATGATGTGGATTAAGTGTGGGATAAAAATGTCATATGTTGTAAACATTTTGTTTATCTTTAAGAATTTTTTCTTTTTTATTCTTTATACCAGTTGTTTTTTCTCATTTCCTTATTTGCTTTTTCCCCTCATGCAAATAAATGAAAGTGAAAACTGGCTTTATATTTGCTCAAATTAAACATTTTATTATTACAGCTTTTGTTCAATATTTAAGAAAATAATTTCAAAGGTTTCAACTTTGAATCTTTTATGGTAATTCCAGGTAAAATTTTAAAGATATATTTAATCAGATTTTCATCATTATTCTAGTTTTATATAATGAGAATATTCCAGCAACTGGACCACCATCATTCAAAGGACATGCAGTAAAATATTCATACAAAATAACCCTTGGAACCAGTCGTGTTCAATCACAGTTCAAGCTACTGAGACTTCCACTTCGTGTTCTGACTGTCCAAGGTGACCAAATGTTTCATAATTTTTTATAATAAAATAATTATAAGGCAGTACTTTAACATAAGTTTAAAATCATAGTTTGCCTTTCTGAATTTCACAGAAAGACTGGGCAACTTGTCTATCATATTTCCCCTAAATCTTCATATAATCCAATGCAAGATGGCAGCACTTTCTTGTTTTTCCCCCCAAATTCAGCCCCAAAAATCACACATGACATTAGTTCATTTCCAGTTCATTTTCAGTCCTTCTTTAAAAGCTGGAAAGGCAAACAAAGTAGTTAGTTGGGAATGAAGGTTAGGGGAGATACTGTGCATAGCACTTATCTAAAGGGATTTTCAGGGTTTGTATGGGTTTTGGAAAGTCCTGGAAAGTTTTGGAAATTGATAATGCATTTTTTCAGGACCTTGAAAGTTTTGGAAAATTGATTTTTGGTCTGCTAGGCTATGGAAAAGTTATGGAATTTTTGTAGCTTGTCCAGCTTATACCTTTCAAAGAATTGTTTTCGTTGTAAGGTGTGGGAGATTTTTCTGTCAGCACTGTATGTGTGGTGTATGTATGTTGTGCTTTGGTCTATGTATGTTGAACAGTTCAGATCCATGAATTTGGCTTTATTTTTGTGCTTTGTGTGGTTTTGGAAATTTGAGTTAAAGGGCTTTGGAAAAGTTTTGAAAATTCTCCCAGGGGATCCTGTATGAATACCCTGGATTTTGATATGACCATTTCAAGAGCAATGACAAGTATTATGCAATTATGATTTTTTTAGGTTTAACAGCAATAGAAAATTTATTTGGATTAAGGGAGCAGCCTTCCAACCCATTTATAGAAAACAAGGCAGATAGCACTTCTCTTTTAGACATAGCAGTGGATTATTTAAATGCTGTCACTTCAAAAAGAAATTCTAGTAAGTAGTTTTCAAACTCAGACATCAATAAAACCAGTGATTATTGATTGTTTGCCAAAATGACAATAAGCTTTTTCTTATGACAGAATACAGTGAATATATAATAATGTCTACCATAGCTTTATATTTTCTCTATTCTTCTTTCAGATGTATACAATATTGTAAGTAATAGAGGACATGTAGGGAAATTCTGTCTCTTCAAATCAGCCTATAGAATAGGAGAAGAAATTGTTGGTTCTTTTGATTTCACTGATACTCTCATTCCTTGTATAAAGGTGAGAAACTTCTTGACTTGGATGCATTAATACATTTTACAATTCCAAAATTTGATGAAGATGATTTTGTGCAGCTGTATGCTCTTTGATGCAAATTATATTAATTAGTGAATGTGTGAATGAATGTGTGTAGGGCAAGCAAGTGAGAGAGCAAGCTGGTGAGTGAGTGTCCTGCACAAGGGAGAGAGTGATTGAGAGGAAGGTAGGGAAGGGAAGGAATTACCAGTAGTGGATGAGGGAGGGATTTGATGGAGTGTGGAAAGGATTAGAGAGCAAGGTTTTGTCATGCCAGTACCTATTCCCTTGTCAATTCATAACTAGTGTTTTTACTTTCCAGTATACTGTAACTCTTCAAAGTGAAGAACATATCCCAGAACAATACAGACCACCAAACTGTAAGAATTCAGGGATAATATATACACCCTACTGCTCAATCCAGGAACACTGCTTGCATACTAAAAAGACACACCTTGTTCTTCCTGTTCCTGTTACAGCATGTCCAGAATTTGAATCAGATTTAGGTAAGCTTCTACTAAACAAAACATAATAATATTTCCTCACACAAAATTGCGTGGTCTCTAAAATAATCTGTGCTTCATCCTTCAGAAGATTGATGCTAGATCTCACAGCCTTCAAAAAATCCCTTGAGGAAATTACATCCTAATCTCAGTTGTCAATGAAGCAAATTTACTGGGGCATTATTATTTCCCTTTACAGACCATTCCCTTCAGAATATGATTCTTTATTTCTGGCTTGTCTTAAGCATTAACATTAAACAAGTGGATTTCGTCTATCGAAGGGGGTTGATAGTGTTGCATTTTTTTCAAATGTTCTTTAAAAATCAAATTTTGTCAAGTCCTTAATACCGGTATATAGACCTTTTTCATGTGACAGCCATTCTCATGAGAATACAGTAGAAACCTTTGTTTATGCCCAGTTTAATTCAAGGCTCTCCAGGCAATACAATATGTACTTGTTTCAGTCAACATGACTGCAGCTGAGCAAAGTGAATGGCCACACCTCTTTTCATGTTTTGTTCAAGTTACAGTACCAGCTATGTGACTAAGGTTAGCTTCATTTGCAGATGAATATCATAGATAACAATATTTTGTCTCATTTTTTGCAGTTTGTTTAAAATGGAGGCTTCATTTTGAGTTTGTACTTGCCAGTGTTGGTCTTCCTGCTGGAGCAAGTCCTCTACAATCAACATATCCTCAACTAGACACTGCAACCTGGCAAGGACCTGCCGACATTGAGACTGAACTTATGACTTGGGATTTTCCAGTCAAATTACTAGCAACAAATCCTCTGCAAGCATCTTCAATTTCCATGTCAAGGACTTCAAATTCAATGATATTTTAGTAGTATTTTGGTTTTGATGTTTTTGTGACATGAGCTTGATTCTGCCAACCTACCAGCAGGGATGTGCACACTGTGTGTGCAATATTCTGCATTTGTACTTGGCCAAGAGAAAAAGCATTCATCATTTTTTAACATCAAGATATAAAGGCATTCATGTAAACAAGTGCTTCCACAAATCAAGGTGCTGCTGCAAACAGGCATGCCAATAATATACTGATTTTAAAATAGGGCAGTTTCTCAAACTGAACATAATACATGTATAAATGACAGTTGATGATTAAAAGTGTGATTATGCAACATTTCAAAAACATTAAGGCTGGTTTACATAGTACAACTTTTGCCTACAACTGTTGCGTGCAAACTGCTTATACACCATGCTTACAACAATGAATTACTTTGTGCAAATCAACCCTACAACTTTTTTAAACACAGCAGTTGTGAGCAAGTTGTAGTGGGTTGATTTACATAAAACACTTCATGTCATAAGCAAGATGTAAGCAGATCGCATGTGACATTTGTAAGCAAATGTAAACTAGCCTTAAGATGTCATTACATGATCACAACAAATGGAAGACTCATCATTTCAATGAGCTTTTTTTAAGAAGAAAAAAGCTTGGCCAGCATTTTTTACAAAGGTAAAATAGATATTGCCAATATTTTTCAACTGTCTGCTTAGAAACAATGGTATCAGGTTGAGGCTGGAGTAGACAAATGTTTACATTTAATTGTTGTCAAATGTAACCTCAATTTGAAACCATTTTTATGGAAATTCAAGCAAATTTGGAAAAGATCCATAGATCTAAAGGTCTATTCCTTCCATTTTCAAGCAATAAGATATTAAATAAAACAGTAATTATTAATCCTCCACTTTAAATTGTCTAATCTGATGTAAACACACTATAACAAATACTTTCTACCAGTTAATAATAGTTATTTTTATACTACCTGACAAGTAAATGGTTACTCTCAATTTTCATTCAAGCAAAACCTAAAAGTTAGATGACAGCCAATTATTGCCAGATTACCTGAAAGCAATGTCTTAAAACAAAAATCAGTTTCAACATTCTTCTACCCATACTTGATCCAGAGACATATAGCACACTATAAATGTGACATCTCTTGATATCTTGTTTGTTTAATGTTTTTATCATAATCAGGCAATGAAAGTAAGGTAATCATATGAACAATATGCATAAAATTTATGCAAAGCATTCTAATAAAATGTTGCATAATTAAAAATAGGTAATAGTATTAAAAAATTCACTGGTACCCCAAACTACTGGAAACAAAAGTTTTCCCCTTTGATCTTCTCCGTCAACTAAATTTGTAAAATTGTCTTGCATAGTCTAATTTGTGAGACAACCCCTGTTCCACTGTGCAATTCTCCCCAAGACAAGTTGATGAGAAAATTGCACAGACTGTGCACTGTGCAAGGGTGTAGCCAGGATTTTGCCTTGGGGGGGAGCAATGCCAATTTCCTGAACATCGGTTAGTTGTGTGAACTTATCACATGACTACTTAGGTGTTCAGGTTTCTAGGCATGATGATGACTTTCTTTGATACAACTGCTGAGTGGACGTGATAGATTCAGCTTTTACACTAACCTATTTGTTATCAAGCATGCTAAAAAAACTTGCAACAGGATGTGGGGCAGGGCCCCCTTGCTACACCCCTGCAGTGTAATGGGGCCTTAAATCAACCTGAGAATTTACAAGAATACAACTTAATTAAAAAATGGTGCTTTAATTTCTGAAATTGCTTTGAATAATAGATTCCTATTACAGTGAATAACAATATATGAATCACCATCAAACATATAAAGTTATGTATTCCATTCTGAGCATAACATTCCAATGAATGCCCAATTATCCAGTTTTAATTTTCACTCCATTTCTTGACAACATTGTCTGCGAATTCTCATGGGAGTAACAAGGTCCCAAAATCCAGTTCATTTCTGTTTTATATAATTTTGTTTGTAAATAGCCACCCAAAGTATCTGCTCATCTTATTATTCAGGACCTCCTCTCTGAAAAGATAATTAAATTTATCAATCCAAAAAGTATCCAATATATATTTTCACCTAATAGATCTGTAAATTGGAATTTTCTAGGGGTGGGAGGGTTGAAAGGAGGACATGTCCTGATATTTTAGCAAATTTTCCTAGGCTGAAGCTAGCTTTCCTAAGCTAAATAGAGAAGTTGTTAGTAATCCCATAGACTAAGTGTGGATTTTTTTCAAGAAATTACAAAAGTCACTATTACAGAGCATGTCATTTCCCAGAGACTGAACTACAAGGACCAATCAGGATATTTTTAAGGGGGTGCATATAATTGTCTGTGAATATTGGTCATCTTAGTGGGGGGGGGTGCATCTCCTGCACCCCTTTCCTGGAGCTGCCTCTGCACTGTGGGGTGTAAACACAGCTAGTTTCAACTTAGGAGATAGTAATCTCTCAGCATGCATTAATATTTTGAGGTACAGATGCACACTTCCATTCACATTGGGGTGCAGTCCATTAGTTTTCTGTATGGATGCACATGGTAGGGTCATTAGGGCCCATTCATTTATTATCAAAAAGAGGAATGTTGGGATTTATAGGATAAAAGAAATAAAAGCCTGTCTTATCATCCCTCTTGCCTAGTACCCTATCTTTACAGGTGCAAAAAAATATTAAAATTGTACACCATATTTTTTGTGATTCACAAGAATTATATTTGGTTCTAGACTGGTAGCACTCTTTTTTACTTCTAATAGTTGTACTAATGCACCATGGCCATTCAATGTAACCCCCCTCCCCCCCAACAACCCAGACACAACCAGGGAAATGCGAGGGTATAGGCCATTTGCATGATGGCATAATTTACTACCAACACCAGAATGCTTTGAGTGGCTTGTATTGTCAGGCAATTTTTACCAATTGTCTCGTTATTCCCAGGAGAGTAGAGGAATACTAGTATGAATAAGAAAGCATTTTGACAAAGTATTCTGGTCTTGGTAGCAAAATGATGCCATCATGTAAATGGCCTATTACCTACTGTTCACTTCATTTTGAATCCCCACCAGAAGAGGGAAGCACTGTCTTTTGCCTTCCCTGCAATCTCTTGTCAAGACAGGGGAATATGCGAATCTGCAGAGGCATTGGATCAGCAACATTCCTGTGGGCCTTTTTTCCATTTTTTTAAACCCCACCCTACACCACCTTAACCCGGTCATGCCCGGGTTGGGAAAGGCGGGAGTTTACATTGACCGGTGCATAAAATACCTCTATATACTCCATTTCTTCCTGTGATATATTTCGCCGTCTGAATCTCTGAGGTAAATTGTTAAAAATCGCGGCGTCATCAAAGCTTGGAGAGCTTATATTTTCAGCAATAAAAGCCGACGTCGTGCTCAAAGGCTTTAAAGATGGAATTCGTTTACTGATCGCAGCTACGGTTGGAGAAATCTCTGGAGTACTGTTATTCGATGGTGTAGCTATAATATTGTACAAGTGAACAATGGTTTTATTAGATTTTGAGGAGACGAATTGTGAATGTAGTTTGATAAGGACTGTGACACTTGAGTAAGGAAGCTAGATACTTACGATTTTTGTGTAATCTTATTCGATTTGGGAATTTAATAAGCTGTTTGTGTTGCCGTACTATTTGTCTTGTCGTGGACGCCATTTTGAAAAACACCGGTTCGTTGATCGCGCGGCGACTTTTGGGAGTATTATGCAATCCGACCACGTGTAGCCGGTTTATAACAGGTTTTTATGAATAAATGTTTTTTGTAATAAATTTACTTAAAATTCTATATAAATTGATACGGAAGAATAATTTTTTTAAAACAGACAGGAAAAGATGAGTTTGTGGGAATTAAAGAAAAACTGGGGGAAAAGAAGACGATATTTTCTGGCGAATGTTATCCGAACGCTTTCCGATTAAATATCGATTTGCCAAAAATCCAACATGGCGGACGGTGGTGGTTTAAGTGAAGGTTCTGATAAAAGTTCATGGATTCCAGCCACACAAAGGCCCGATGGAACCTGGAGAAAAGCACGCAGAGTAAAGGAAGGGTTTGTTCCTCAAGATGAAGTCGAAAAATACGAAAGCAAAGGAAAACAATGGTTAAATTCGATGCCAAAGTTGCCTCCAGGTGTGCACGCAGAAGAGCCTAAGCTAACGAAAAACCAGAAAAAACACGAGCGAAAAAAAAATAAAAAGAAAGAGAACTCTGAAGTTGAAAACCACAGTTTGAGTTCTTCGGTTCGAGAAGCAACAAAAAGAGTTGAGGACATGCATTTGAGTTCTTCTGAGACAAAGAGCAGTACTACAGCCGCTGGCACTCTGTACTCCAGCAACCCTGATGAGGTTAAACAGAAAAAACTCAAAAACTTGAAAAAGAAACTTCGCCAAATCGACGAGCTTCAGAGTAAAATAGATTCTGGAGAGATTGATAATATTGAAATTAATCAGCGCGAAAAGTTATCAAAGAAGAATGAGATTGAAAAAGAGATTCAACAACTTGAAAAAGATCTTGGGCTTTGAAGATGGATTGATCCAACAAGAGTGATGAGGTCTTTTAATGTCAAGGCTATCATTACTAAGTCTTTAAAAGGCAAGTAATATTCTGTATAGTGTAAACAAACTAGCAGACTGCCGCAGATCCTATGGGCATTCTGATTGGCTGCATTACTACAGGTCTATTATAGTGATAGCACACAAGCAGAGAAAAAGTTTGCCTTGTGTTTTGCCACTGTCCATCTAGTTTGTTTATACTAAAACCTCTCACCCTCCCGTAATTTGCCGAGTTAATGGAACACAGGGACCCCATCAAGCTAGGACAATAGATTATTTTTGGGAGTAGTACTTACCATGTTACAAGTAGATAAAATGGGTCTCACAAGAGTCTAGACCCATGTTTTTTTCACATAACTTTTAGCAAGTGAGTTGGAAGTTCTTTCAGAAGTTCCAGAGTTCAAGTCATACTTCAGAACTTCACAATGAACTTTGTTGGCAAACTTCAAACCTACTTCCTGCATAAAGTCAGTAAATTAATTCATAAGATATTCAGTCTTTTTTGCAAATTGTACTTGTTTTTCTCCTTGATGCCATCCACAGGTAAAGCATTGCCCTGCTTTGTAGAGCAGGTCAGTCATTGTAAAGCTTGAAGTTAATTTTAACAAATTACTAAACTTGTGTTAGAAGTAAGTTTGAAGTTCGCTGATGAAGTCTTGAACTTCTGAACAAACTTTGGAACTCACTTGTTAAAAGCTTTGTGAAATGCACTGTAACCTTTGTGTACTGCTAAAACAAACTACAACAGCATCAATAAAGACAAAACAATGTACTAGATCAATGATTTAATAAGATGTATAATCATTTCTTTTAATAGCCTCAATAAATTATTTATTTTAATAAATTAATCCTTTTTCTTTTCTTTATCAAACAAATATTCATAACTCAACTCCCTTTCATCTGAATTTTGGTGTTCTAAGCCATTGTTAGTGACTATCTAAATCATATGCAAAAATAAATTAATATATATCTTTTTTAAAACCAACTAATTAGCATAGAAACCATAAGACATATATATTAATTTTTATTAATAAACTCATTTAGAGAAATCATTCTTAGTTCTAATAAAATGTACGCATTACAGTCAAGCTAGCTGAAGCATACCCCCTAGACTGGATTAATAAATTTATTATTCGAATATTGAGCCATTATTCGTTTTCAGTAGTGCATTCCGTTTGAAAATATTATTCCACTATTTACACTATTTGCATACTTTTATGCACTGGATTTTGTACGTTAAACTGACACATTTAGATGAGAAGCTGTCTGGTTTTACCAAATATGGCGAGTAATAGCTCGTTAGTCAGCAAAATCCCGTGCAAGTATGCAAATATGTTAAAAGTGGTCATACTTTTACGCATCGCGCTGAATAATATTTTCACATGGAATGCATTCCTGAAAAAGAATAATGGCTCAATATTTGAATAATAAATGTATTAATCCAGTCTAGTGGGGTACACTTCAGCGAGTTTGACTGTAAAAGCCTGCCCAGCAGCACATAATTTGTCATATTGACATTCTGTGAACTTCTTAATTATTTTTTAGTACCAAGTAACAAAGAAATTATGAAAATAATATCAGAGTTATCAATCAACCTTTATAATATAGCTTAAACCTTTACTCCAAGCAAATGACCAACTAAAGTTTTTGAATATAATGCATGTTGATCAAACAAAGAAAAAATGTTTCCCTAAGTATCCAAACACTGAGAAGTGAGTTTGAAAAAATGAGGTACGGCCAAGTTTTTAATTGATTTTGACTTTGAGCTCAATAGCAAAAGTTGGCCAAATTTTATGCTTATATTTAGATTACATATCCAAATGACCATTGCAGTAGTGACAACAAATGACAACAAATCTTGATCATCAGTAAAATCTCTAATATCCTTCAAAATACATGTAACTCAGTTATACTTCAGTTTTGAGTTCTGTGCATCTCAGCCTTAGCCTTGACTGTGCATAAAATATTTGCAATAAACAGCAAAACCCTTAGGTAAAGGCTAACGCTGAACAAAATTGAGCTTGAAATAGGAGTATTAGGTGTTCTTAGCTTACATGTAACATCTACTTATTTTTGCTGTTGTATGAAATTTTCTTAAGCAACCTATATACTACCAACATACACTAACATGAGAGAAGCAAAGTGGCTATTGATAAAGTACCATCATTGATAATGTTTTGGGTTACCGTAATCAGTGAGTAACTGCAGTATAGCAAGCTGCAACTGATGATTTGTAATATTTAAGTAAACCAATTATTTTAAATATTTTTAATGACTATTATAAGTATATTTTAATAGCCTATTTTCAATTTCAATATTTTGGTTGAATGATCACAACCAGCTGAGCGAACAACTAGCTGCACAAAGCATTGTTGGACAAGACCCGCCTCTGGCCCTCACTTTTTGTTTTCAAAATCATTTCTCACATGGCTTTTAGTTAATTCACAGATAAAATTTCAATCTGTTTAATAGTTTTGGACTTTTCTGAGACTCAAAATACATCGGATCAAATTTTCAATTGTTTTCAGGAAGAAAGAAGTGCTTGAACATAGAGCTGGCCATGAAAAATTACAAACAACTATGATTGGTTAGAAAATTTATTTCCATGCAGCTGGAAGTAATAAGATCTAGATTGAGGCTCTGGGGAAACAGAATAATTAACAATTAGACCTTGAGGATGAAGGGACTATGAGTCAATAGCCCATGAGGCCATAGGCCAAATGGGCTATTTGAATTGTAGTCCATGAGGCCAAGAGGTCTAATTATTTTAGTAGAAACCTACTAATCAGTCAAATAAATAGATGAAAATAATTTTAATTTGAGTTGAAATCATTTATTTTTCTCAAAAACTGGCACTTTTTGCTACTAGTAGGCTATCACAAATAGACCTCTAGTAGAGTAGCCAATCAGAATGCAGGATTGGTAATAGACCATTAGTAGCTTTATACTAATTAGGATTATTTCATTGTTTCCCTGGAATTTGGTTTCAGATGTTATTGACTGTGTGTGATCACTCAACCAAAATATCAAAAGTGGGCTATTTACTGGCTGTTAAACAGCTGATAGATTCCTTCTGTTATTTAAATCAACTTTTACTGCTGACTTTATCCGATAACGAACTAAGAGACAAAGGTGGTGGCAGATTCTGGTATGAAACTTGTTGGACTGATTTGTCAGAACTTTGATATTTCAGTCCTCCCTCAGATGTCATCTGTCTGATACGAAGAAAAAACAAATGAAAGATGCAGTTATGAGATGAACCACATAGAAGCCGAAGCCAACCCTTAACCAGCCAACCACTACTGGGGCAGGATGTGCACCCTCTAAAGCCTTCCCATAAAACAATGTCTTGAAATTTATGGTACTATACTTAAAGTATGGCAAAAGCAAAGTTGAGAAGTTGAGTTGATTGTTTGAGAAACTGTGGATTGAAAATCTCTTATAATTTGAACCCACTGAATTAGTTAAGGGACTCGTATTTTATTGGCTATCAGAATGCTCCCCCCCCCCCCTTCCAAAAAAGTGGGGGCTGCTAAAAAGTTTGATCATGTTCAGTGCTCATGCAAAAAAAAAAAAAAACTATATGGAGAGGGGAGGTTGGGTAAATATTCATTGACAACTTCCAGTTTAACTAAAACCCCACCCTAACCTCCAGATAAAAATTAATGATCCCTAAACTGTAAATACCTTGTGAATTCATCATGATTATCTAGAAGAGGTGCTGAGTTTTTGGTTGAAAAATTAACATCACTAATCTTCGTATTTTCATCATCACTTTCTTCACTGTCATCACCATTTGTCCTTACTTTTCTGCTTGCATTTGGTGAAGTCCTTAAAAACAAACAATTTTTAAAGTATTAAACTGAGATTTCCCATTTTATCACTATTTAGAGGTATTCATATTAGCTTTTGATTATTAATTAATATGTACTATTAACTGGCTGCATTTTAATACGATAACTGATTAAAATTTTGAAGAAAAGTTGGTGTAAGATTGACACCAATACTAAAACTAGCCTTCAACACTACTGAAATCACTCAACCGTTAGCAGCCTGGGAAAAAACCCAATCCATTGGATTTTTATTTGGATGGATCATAATGATCATGTGACATTGCATACTTTTGCACACATAGATGGCAGCAGTGGCATTTGGCATGTCAACTCTGCACTTCAATGCCAAACATGGAAAACTTTGACATAAAACTAGACTTCACATGCCTAATGTCACCATCACATTCTGTGTGCATGAAAGTATGCAATGTCAAATGATCATTTCAATCCATCCAAATAAATATCCAACAGATCATTTTTTTCAGGCTGCTAATTCACCAATCCCGGCTGTGCTTGAGTGACCACTCAAACAATAGATAGTTTTCCCAATGGAATTCAAAATGTCCGACCAACAAACTTGGATTTATAAGAAATTGTAGTACTTCTCAATATTTTTCTTAATGTATCTTTAGACTGCATTCATTTAAAGACAGACATGTAAAAATTTCAGCAATCGGTGTTGAAAATATATTGAAAATAAACTTTAGCTTGTCCGACATAGCAACAGTAACTAGAGAGGTAAAACAATGAATGTGAGATTGGTGAATAGTCAAGCGATTTTAGTAGCAACAGTTACTAAACTTTGAACAGTGTTAAACTTACTTCACAAACATTCCCTGGATTCCTGTCCTTGCATAGCTAAACACATCATGAATTGATGAAAAGATGGCAGATTTTCTGTAAGTTGTAAGAATGATATTTTATTATCCACAGGAATATAATTTTCTACATAATTCAATTGAAGTAATGAAGGATTGAAAAATAAAATTGCTAAAATCAAATGAAACAAACTACTGAAAATATATTGTTATTGAGAAGCATGTGTGAGAGCTGCTTTCATAGTGAAACTACTCTAACCAAGACAACCTGAACAAATTTGTCCAAATTAGCCAATCAAAAGTGGGAATCTAAACCATAGAATCACTAAAAATCAGACAAATATCTATAATAGGTTGACATAGTATTCTTCACTTTTGTTGACACACATAAGCATGATGTCAACACGTTAATAAGATCCAACTGTGTGAGTCTGATAATCGTTGTCCAGAAGAAACAAATTATTCTCATGAACATTGCATTTTATACATGCTCATTGAATGAGGAATACTGCTTTCTGCTCATGTGCTAAAGTAATAACAACCAGCCTTCAAAAGAGCATGCTAACA
>WUAP02123782.1:2292-15524 GCA_015163945.2 Stichodactyla helianthus | reverse complement strand
GGAGAGGCTGGCCGGCCCCCAGACCATATACGACCAACCCCTTGCTCTAACCACGGTTCACGTCGATTTGAAAGAGCGAAAAAACCCTAGTCTTTGTGGTGCATTGTTTTCGCCGGTATTGATATGCTAATTCTTTAAAAGCGATAGACGAGTGGTCTAATGCGTTGTGCTTTCAAGATATGGAGTCATGCCCGTTTGGCTGGGTTAGTACTTGGATGGGTGACTGTTCATAGCATCTTGGTCAATTTAGAACTTTGCTTTTTTATCTTTTTTTTCTTTGAAGGATTTAGTCCTTTTTTTTTATCTTCCTGGAATTTTTAGCATGGATGAGCTGAATCAAATGCCCAGACAATTTTTCTATTGTGGAAATAAGATTGTTCCTTCATCATTCTTTTTTTCTTTTTTCTTTTGTCTGTCTGTCTGTCTCTTTGTTGTTGTTGTTGCTGCTAGGTTTCAGAAACGATAGCACTCCGCGCACAGTGAGCAAATACGTGTCCAACAAAAATGTTTTCAACTATTTAGATCAGGCCTCCGCTCGATTCGGGAAAGGCGAATAGTCACGACAAAGTTGCTACGAGTCTTTCCGAGGTGCTACATTTCTGTGCGACTTGCTGGCTAATCATGCACATAAAAGAACCATTACTCACTCTCTTGAATGCATCGTGGTATTTGTACATCAACTTCTGTTCTTTACTGTAGTCAAAGTCTTTCATTGTCACAGCAAAGATTGAGTAAAATGAAAAGTACTTGTATTGAGCTGTGACAAACTTGTGTTCTGTGCTGTTCCTGGGTACCACATCAGTCAGGTCTAATCCATCCCGTACAAACATGCAACCATAGATACCGGCACCAAACAGGGCAGCGAAGACAAACAGTACGACTATCTGCTCAAAGCACGAAACGAAATTAAAATTTATCACAAGGCAATTATTTTATTTAAAGGCTTTTAGGTCTGTACTGGACGTCGGCTGTTTTCAAAGAAGGCGAAAGTCACTTCACCCCCCAAACTCTCCCAGTGGTCTATTTTAACAATTCTTGAACTTATTACAACGCGCATTAGAAAAAGTTTGCGAGAATACTGAACATCGAAGTAAGAACCTCTCAGATTATGAGAAAAGCATTACTCCATTGTGTGCTGCTATAGAGGGAAGTTCAGTAACTGATGACACGGGAGGCTGGACTGTGGACCAGCAGGAAGCGCGCCCTAGCCACCACAGGTAGACGATGATATTTCTCATAAGGATAAAATCTTAGTAGTAATACCAAAGAGGAGTCTTTTACCAACCTTTGTCGAAAACCTCTGCAGAAACGGTCCATAGTAGTATTTGGCAAAGTAGGAAAGAGAGAAAACCCGTAGCTTTCTTTTGACTTTAACCCATTTGGAGTGCAATTGTCTATTCTGTGATGAATTCCTTGAAGAACCCTGTACAGATTGTTGAGTTCTGCGTCCATTCGGACGAGAATTAACATCCATTGTTCTAGTATTTACATTATTTCTTGATACATGTTTGTTTGGTTGCCGTACACCATTGTTTCTATTAGTTCCAATGTCTGTATTTGTATCAGTGGGTTGGTCGCGTACAATGCTTCTCTCAACACGACAACCCGCGCCTACACGTGACCGTCCATCACTTGTATTTACAGTAACAATATCTTCACTGTTTAGTCCACTAACTGACAAAGGTAAAATCGTATTATATACCGAAGTGGCTCCATTACTTATTTCAGCGACTGCAGAAGCTCGTACCGTAACCGTACCCGGTAGTGATACTGTTCCTAATGCCGTAGCTTGCATACTTCCCGGTAATACTACAGCACCTGCTGCAATCCCAGAATTTGTTACAGACGATAAAGAACTGCACGAGTTGTGGAATCTACGAAGACCCATTGCACTGCTTGTAGATGAGTTTGGTGTTATTGATATCCTTTGTGGTCTGTCCCTAGGCAAAAATGAATCATTTAAAATGAGGCAAATGGTTGAGAAATCGTTTATTTACACGATGTTATTTATTGAGTGAGAAACGTAAACTAGTTACCTTTGAATACAGCAGAATAAGTCATGTCTTTGATCTCTTTTTCTTTTTACATCAATAGCGATCATCGCAGGAAACACGATGATTACCGCTAAATAGTTGAACACAACGAGAACTGCAGCCTAGAAATTGATCATTTCATTTCGTAAGTTTTAGCCGCTACATATCGTGGCTTGTTTAATCAATAGTGTTCAGTTCAAAGTGTTCTACCTGGTAAGAGAAGGCTCTGAGCGCGGGGATTGGGATGATAGCAGCCATTAGAAATGCTAACATATTGTTAAATGATGTCAAGAGTATGCTGACACCAGTTCGCCCCAGAGTACAGCCAACTTGATCCTGTACACAATAATAACAAAAATAACGTCAATTACATGCGATTATTAGTCAAAAAAGCTTCAATAACTCGTATTTTATGGCCAAAAGGGCCGCTATTAATCTTGAAATTTCATTCTGCCCAAAATGCACACGCGTTGACAAATTGGTTTCCAGTCTTTCAGCAGGTTTGTAAATTAGACTGGTCTACCACAGGTAGCCCACTAATAAAATATGTTCCTTGAATACTGTAAAACTTACCGAAGGATGAATTTCACCTCGCTCTGATATGGAAGCATATGTATGTGCTAGAAGAAACATATCATCAACTCCAAGTCCAAGAGCAAGAAAAGGTAAAACCTGTCAATGATAACACATTAAGATAAAATAAGCACCGACACACGGTCCACGTTACTGGTGATCAGCGGCGGCAATGAGCGCATGCGCATAATGAATGCCGTGCTGCTTCTCTTAGGGTAGGGCGGAAACGTACGCTAACGCTCTCTGAACCAATCAGAAAGCGAGAAAGTACACGCGTTGGATGGTTACCTGAGTAGAAGACGCGTTGAAAGCGATTCCACAGAAAGTACAGAAACCAAGACCAGATACGACTGCTACAGTAACCAAGACAACACCAGCTACTCCCAAAGCACCCTGGGATTGTACTGCGTCATTCCACCTCTTTAAAGTCAAGCCAGAGTAGACAAGCTGTAATTTAAATGAGCACGCAAATTTGTTAGAGATGACAGACGCGCAGGTATTCCTGAGCGATACATCTTGCACGATACTAAACATCAGCCTGTAAACAGAATCCACCTACCATCAATAGATATCCCATGGCCAGTCGAAAAGTACTCGTCTTAGAAAAGTCTTTCATGAGTTCATTAAACGATGCAGACGTGAAGGCCAGAATACTGAATTCATCATTTTTCTCTTGGGTTACTTCGTTCATCGCCTGTGATTCGTATGTAAAACAATCAGGTACACTATCACATGAAGGAGGTATCGCTGTTTGATATAAACAGAGCTAGAACATACAGTACCTTGGTGAATGCTTTCTGCCATGTCTCGAGAACTTCTCTTGCTATCTCAACACTCCATTCGTAAGAACCTTCACTTTTCCAGTAGCGGTCTTGGTAGTAATTATAAAGATTGTTTACTCCCATCAGTAAAACTACGCTCTGCAGGGCAGCAGCACTAAAAATACAAGTATTACTCGTAAATATTGATTCCTACTTAAGACATTATATTATGCAATTACTGAGCTGAAGTGACCTTTACTGGTCAGCAGCAGTAGTAGTGATGTCTCTACTCATGCGCGCTCGATTACCGAGAAACTAATATTCCGCGCATCCAATTGACCTTCAAAGTAAAAGGTGCGCCGGACAAGGATTGAATAGAATAAAGTAGGTTACCTTCTAATGGTGCCTGACCGATTCTTTTTGACCCCACCAACAATGATCTCTTCAGGCCACTCCATAAACTTAGCAGCAAAGCCATGGCAGCCACCAGTTAACTCTGCGCCGATGTCTGGAACCTAAAGTCGACACTGAGATATAAATCTGTAGTATTACAGAACAAAAGAGCCTTGGAGCCCCATGTGTGTGTTCATAACGAGTGAAAAGATGAAAAAGGATGAAAAAGATGAAAGAAAAGAAGTGTTATTCATCCATCCACTTATGAGTTCATTTGGTAATCACGCATAGTTACACATCTTCTTACCTTCTTGGAAAGAAAGTTCGGTGCCAAGCTAGGACATCCAGGGTCTTTAGGATTGAGACATGGCTTTTCTAAATATCCTGTTGTAATACCCGCCTGTTAACAAGCGAGCAAACTCATTAACCCTGAAGGAACTCGTATATCACGCACATGAAATTGGACGCAAGTCAAAAACGCAAAAGACAAATTAACTCTGCAGCGACATGACCACCACAGCGCCGTGGGTTAAAAATATCTCCTGTCTAACTAAGTTAATTTTGTATTTTTAAAAAACCAACAGAAGAAAGAAAAAAAAATATCCTTGATAATATTTTTTGGTGCATTTTTGTCGGTTTTCACTCATTGCTTTGACCGGAGACGTGAACAAATCGTCTACCTTTTGTTCTTCCACAGTTCTTCATCAATATTGAATCTACTCCAAAAAATTTTTTGATTACTATTTAATATTATTTTCGGCCTTTACTGAACTTTATGGTTTTGCTCGCGGAGAAAATCCGAGAAATAATTCCAAGATGGCATCGTCGTCTTCTCTGATAGATGTGTGAATGACAGCTAGAAACCACGAATTGGTTTTCCTGATGACGGTGATTAATGGTGATGAATTCCTAACAAAACTGAAATGAGTGCAGAGTATTGGGAACAGGAAACCAGTGATTCCTTGAAGAGTTAGTAAGTTAAAACTCCAAGGTGCAATCTTGAATTCTGTGAAGAATTCATGTCGAAAGAAACTGAAATGTTTTTGATGATTGCGCACAACGACGCGTGTTTTTATTTTTCGGAAGCCAATATAGTGCAGCAGTAACAGATGATAGATCTGGATACCATGAATTGCTCTCAATCATGCAATCATTTTTAATCATTCTACACACTTACCTCTTTAAATAACGTACGGATTTTCTTCATCTCCCAAGAACTATAAGGCAATATTTCTTGGATTTTATTGAGTAGCCCGATTGGATTCAAACTGGTCCATTTCAGGTAGTTCCTCGCCGAATCGTCTCTGGAAATTATAACAATCAGACAAGAATTCGCGTGCTTCCAAAGACATCCAAAAATACTAGAACCAGAATACTTGAGGACACTTGACATGACAGATTAGAAAAGAAATGGTTGGAATATTGAAGAGAAAGATGGGAATCGAAATGAAGAAGACTTTCTCAGCGAGAATTAAAAAGTTATAGAAAGAAAGAGACAGAAATGGGAGAAATAAAGAGAAAAAAAGAAAGGAAAAAATGATCATTTTGCAGCTTACGGTAAAGTTATGTCGATTTCAGGACCATGAATCTTTGCGCCCTCCCAGAAGCAATCCATAGGTGTGATTACTGTACATGGGATCAAATGATGCATGATCTGAAACAGAAACACACTAACATTATCAAACAGCACAACAATGAAGACGTGTCTCTAGAACAACTTTCACCCACCTGCTCAAGCATGCTGTTATAAAATGGCGGAAGACTCGGAGCATAACACAGATCTTTTAGAGACCAATCCCTACAAAAATAAAGAGAAGTAATAATACAGGTCAAACATGGCTGCACACGATATGCTTGTAGTAAAATTCATTTCGCTAATATTGCAGTACAGTTAAATCAACTCACCTATTAGCGACGTTAACTTTGATTTTCGCTGCTTTCATGAGTGCCTTTTGATGTAGTAACATTGCATCTACTGTTAATATGTTGGTTCCTTTAGAGTTTGGTGTTTGGATCAATATTTCTTGTGTGCTACCGAAATCTTTACCCAGCGCTCTCTCAGTGTAGCGCAGTTCTTTCTCTAATCGACCTCCAACTGCAAGAAAATGACCACATGACTGACAATGATGTATTATTCCTCGTTTTGAATGAACAAACGAGGTTGCGCAAAGCGCACAGCTATACATCTGATATTCTTTGTTTCCAAACACTCCCTGCTTAATCTGGTTTCTTATCTATATTGCAAAATATTGTTAGTAGAGATGAATAAAAAGATCTTTGGCCAAAGAGTATTTTCAAAATCAATATGGTCGAACCTTTAAAGATCGGGCAACGACCGGTCGGTACGAACAGTTTTTTCACTACATGGAGGAAATATCTTTGGGTTGAAGTAAAAATATACCTATTTGTGTCTTCAAAGATTTTTAGGATGGAACAGATTGATTACAGTAAGTTAAGTCAACATAGAACTGACAGGGAATGTTCCTGATGTTAGTTTAACCAACTAAAAATGACTAAAGTAACACTATGGTCTGCGCCAGTACAATCAGACTGTTGTGATTACAAACACAATTATTTCTTGTTCAAACTAATCAAGGCCATTATAAATAAGAATGGGTTCACGTCAACTAACTTTGTAACTATATTTAACATATAGTAAAAACCATTGGCTTCCTTCAGGTACTAAAACTGATGGTGTGTACTATTTGGACTATACAGAAGTCTAAAGTTGAGATTAAAAAACGAATTTTGCGCTTTTTCTCTAGCAAGGAAAGATTAAAATTAAGAATGGTTGATTAAAAGATTGACATCTTGGGGCTGAACAAGAGGTGGTCCATCGGGTCAAGGGGGGTTGATCCATAGGTGTGGTGTGGATGGGGCCCCATCCAGGGACAGCTAGGGGGACTGTGTAATGGATTAAAGGGGTTGTATCGTGGAAGAAGGGCGATAGGGTACTGCTGGTGGTGCGGATAATGATTACAGAGACCGAGTAAAAGGCCGTTCAAGATATCAAAGTCAACATACTTTATAAGTTAGTCATCTCAAATAATAAATTAAAAAATGCAAAGAGACGAGCTTGTGTGAAGGTTTTTCTGCTTCAACTAAAACTAAATAAACAGCGTCATCCAAGTCTGAATCAACCAAAAGCCCTCTAGACGATTGGTGACCTGGATTAGATAGGAACATATAAAATAGAAGAGTTCTAATTTAGTTAGTGAGCTCAAAGGTGATGGTTCTTGTGCAAATATGTCAGGTATCCGGTATCTTTACGGCCAAGAACCGTGGACAAAGATCTTACAACTCTCTCCGCAAGGATCTGGTATTTGTAAGCTAGTATTTTATACCTTTCCCTGGTCTAGAGGCATTTCTAAATGCTTTGCAAGAAAGATTATTATTGTTTAACTTAAACCGCGTGTTGGGAAATACTGGCCATGTCAGTACGACTTGACAAAAACATGATGTTGATATTTGTCGCTATCTGAGGGAGCCGACCCACTTCAAGACCTTAGGTCATGTCTTGAATTGCAAACAAAGCTAGAACACGGTGATTGGCTTGATAAGACTACATTTTACTTGGTTTTACATCTATGTCATTTGGATCTGAAGTATTTAGAGTACTACTCGTACCATGAGGAAACTTTTTCGGCGGTCATTGAAGAGACATAAGGTCACCTTCGACTCCATCTCCTCTTGTAGTCTATTTTTGGAGGCGCAACCGGAACTCGACCACCGAGAACCAAAATGATTAGAATTGTACAAAATGTTGGCCGATTGTTTCAAAATTGTAGAGTTTTATAAGAATATTGTAAAGTCAGGCTGAAATTGCTCTCTCAAATTAAATTACTGATGTCGAAATGATTTAAGAGAAGTTGAAATTTGATCCACTTCAACGAAACTCGAAGCGTGTAGCCATTTTAGCAAGTGGATATCAACCAAGGTTGCCTTTGGCTTAAGTAATTACGGTCTTACGGAAAAGAGGTTTAAGAATAATAAGTTTTGTGTGATTCGAGCAAAGAAAAACACCAGCAAGTCATTATGGATACAGCTAATTGCCTTCAACTGGAATGAGCGTTGACCTAAGATTAATAGCACGAACAGTTGTTGCATATTAGATATTCTACATGTAAAGTGTATAGGATTTTCGTCTGTTTTCTACACTAGTTTTTAGCTGTTATGCTTATAGAACAAGCACGCAAATCAAGTGCTTTCCATAGCTGGAATAGAAGGAAAATACGTTACACTCATACCGCCAAAGAACAATAACATGACCAGATCCCAAACCAAACATTCAAGTTTATTGATCTTACTATAAGCAAACAGCCACACGACTCCCTACCAGAAACTATGTCTACAAACCTTACTGAAGTGGCGTTATAAGACTTACCTTCGACCCATAACTTTTCGGCATTTGTTTCAAGTTTGGCTCGTGTAAGTCCGATGGCAAAGACACACATCACCACAAAACCAAGAAGAACAACTTTCCCACAATGACGCTGAGAAATGCATCCGATACGGAACAAAGCGCTTTGGATACGCGAGCGTATTTGCAGCGCTAAACGATTTCCTCTAGCACGACCCTGTAGAGCAAGAACAAACAAGAGTACGACCATTTAAACAAAATCACAAATCTTCAACGCTGAGAACCTTATTAGTTTATATCTCCGGAATTTAAAATCAAAATTAACATGAATCAAATTGATCTCATCTCTTTTCACTCTTCAACTTCTTTATTTTTCTTTCACGCATTTCGAGAAATTCTCCATAAATGTTTTGATTTATTTATTTATTTATTTTTTTTTTTGCTTTATGCGTTTAAAGTTATAGTTAATTAAGTTTTATTTCTTTAAATAAATAACATCAGAAACAACGTCCTTGTAAAATATTTTCAGAGATTTGCATTTAACAGATATGAGTTTCGAGGCACGTGCCAAGACCACCCAACAACGTGTTGTGTTATGAAAACCCTCGGGAAAATATTGCTGTTAAGTCTGGATAGGAAGAGGGCGAGGCGTAAAAAGATGGTTTAAAAATCCAAGGATTTTATGAATATCTCAGAGCTATTTTACAGCGATATTTCTTTATTCCATCTGTCTTTATTCCAAAAGAGAACGAATCGTAGTTGCGCTGTTTTTCATTTTGATCTCTTGGGCTCATGTGTAGACATATATCTTAACTTGATCTATGTTTTTACAAGACCTCTGCCGCCAACATATCTTGGGTTTAGAACTGGCCTTGATTAATGATTCACTGAAGTCATGATACCTCATGAAATGTACCAGAACTTTTATAACTTGTAGATTTGACAAGGGATTTCAAGATGATGAAAATCAACAAGACAAACAACTGAACCTAAACTGGATGGAATCAAAGAATTACAGTAGCGTTCACTCCTGTTTGCTTACATGTAAATCTATTGTCCTTTTTTCGGTAATTAAACTGAATGAGGTGTGAGATCCTGGGCCGAAAATCTTTGACGCTAGTGTTGTATGAGTAATTTTCAAACCTCCAACGAAGATCATTTAAATATTTAGTCCTTAGACTTTGCAAACTTGAGTTCCCAAATATCTATCTCCCTTTATAAGTGAGTGGCGACCTCCCTGTAGAGGCTTTATTCCATCCATTTCCCTCGGTGGTTAGCGATATCTGATTCTACATTCGATTTGTTCATCAACACTAACCATCACGATGGTGTAGCTTTCACAGAGGTTATACAAATGACTAAGAAACGCAACATTTACAGCTACAAAATACAACACAACAGACGTTAGACCAACAGTCAAACTTAAATTAAAGAATTTAGAAGTCCGTTGATTAGATTATTACCAGACATGGTAGCATTGAACGTAAACAACATTTCGGTGCAATCTAAGACGCTACACCATCGCTCTCATCGATGACCGGGTCTCTGTACGGGATAGCTATAATATGAAAGTTATGTCCTTAGCAAAATCTAGAAAAGTGACTCGTCACGAACCTCCTCAATATCTTGAAGTACTTCTCTAGCCCATGTGTAGTTATCTGTAGCCAAACTAGTCATCCTTAGCACGGAAGGTCGCTATCGGTCTTTGTTCCACGCGCTCGATGTAGAGCTTCAACAGTCCACCACTCAAAGTGTACTTCCAAATAACCATGTAATCATTTAAATTCGCTTCCAAATTCAAGTTAGATTTGTTGGTCAAGCAAATGTGTTGTTTTTGGGTAGAAATCACGCTGTTGTGGTCTAGATTCCATAATTTGCGAGTTGCACTTACATAAATGTGCAGTTCCTCTCAAAATGTGTAACATGACCGCTCTGGTCAGTGCTACAGAAAGCTAATCTCCCTACATTTTGGCCTCGAAACGTCACTAACGCCCTGTGATTGGCTGCCGCGAACGAATTAGTCATTGGACTTCTACACAGGTAATGAATTAGGCCTTTTAGGGGACCACACACCGAGTGCCAAACTTGACAAGAGTACAAATGTGCATCGCCTAAAGATGCGACTTGGATTGCAAGAACAATAATCGGCGGGACAAATGACGAAAAATGGCTTCAAAATTAGACGAATCCAAATCCCTTGATACTGGAAGTAGGACTTCAGGCAATTCTTAATGTCTTGGACATTTGCATTAACGGTAAATATCTGGAAGAATAAAGATGGTAAAGTGTTTTTGTTAAGTATTATTTTGGGTATCAGGGTAAAATGATCGAAGGAGAGAAGCGTAAACAAGATATGGTGGCGCCGGTACTTGCGCCGGAAGGCAAGCCGTCTACTCATTGCAAGGTAACAATATTCCAAAGAAAACTGACCCTTTACTGAACCCATTTAAGATTTTTACCCCTTATACGAGTTCGGTGACTCGCTACGTGATGCTGTGCTCTTCCCCTATTACTTGAGGCCTGGGGCGGCTCTTGAAAGTCTTTCTTACCCTTGGGATATTATGATGACTCGCTACGTGATGCTGTTGTTATGCCCCCAGTACTTGAGGCCTGGGGCGGCTCTTGAAAGTCTTTCTGTTTTTCTTGCGGATTTTCCTTGTGAAAAAATATTTAGCCTGAAATTAGCCTGGCCACGCTGTTTCATTTGTTAACAATGAGTATTATACATGGTATGCTGTGTATCGATCCAATCTTGCGAGACATGCAGACCTGATGTTGTTTTATTGGAATTTTAGATCAAGCGCCGGCAGGGCTTGTATGGAGCCTGCATCCTCCTCTCCCTACCCCTGTTGGTCTAGATCGGTCACGTGGTTTCATTTGATTGTGTAAGTTATTTGGTGTACATTGATGCTGTTAGATTGTCAGGTATAGCAAAGCTAGATGGATACAACTACAGTAGCCAGCAGAATACATGTAAATCAGTGTTCCTGAAGCTGCGCAGATGTACTGAAATCATTGGGTGATGCTTAGTAAGGTTTTACTTTATACATCAGTCTAGAACAGGGGGGGTACAGTACGGACAGATCCGAACCATCTACCATGATGCATACCTTAACACAAGGGGTATCACATTGGATCTTTCGGGCAGCAAGCATTTGATTTTTTTTCCCGTGAAATTTTCAAATCCCTGGATTGCTGTTACTTTTGTGTTCTGTCTAGTTCCTTCTTCTTTCCCCTTCTCATTAATTCATCTCCAGCAACCACCCACCCCACCCCATACCCATTCTGAGACTATGAGCCTAGCGGGTTGAAGTATCTGGTGAATCAGTCGGTCTTGACTGAACTAATTTAATAGGTATTTAAATAATAGCAACAGCAAGTTCATCTGTTGACTGATATGGAATTGTGGTCCAATTTGGCCGGACTAGTCCTCCATATTCAGTGACTCACTTCACCCCTTTCCCCACCCCACCCCACCCAGTACTGTCCTCTCTTCACCTCTTCCTTCTCTCCTGTGGAGTTAGTTCAAAGGATTTCTTGCTCTTTTTTGACTAGTACCTAGAAGCTGATCATCTAACCATTCACTTCTCGAATCACGTTCAAAACTCTTTTACGAAATCGTTCTATGGTCCTGTTTCATGCTGCACTCTATATATGTACCCCTAAATGCCAATAGAGTCCCCCCCTGTAGTTAATATACCTAAGAGAGATGCAAAACACTGACATAGCTTTTTTGTTATTACATTAGTTTAGTTTTCAGTCTGTCGCCTGAGGTGAAACACACACTATGTTGAACGGCTGGTTACTGTTACATCCAAAGATGGAATTAAAAGAACGCTGCTCGTCAGCGCTCCTTGGGTTTATAACCGACTGGTTTTATTGCCCTGAATCTTAGCCTCCTGCCAAGATACAAATTCCTTTTGTAAACTGACTCCGAGTAACATTGAAATGGTTTTCCTCGGAGACAATTTAGAAGAATTTAGTTGGCGTCTCAAAAATTAGAAAATTGTTTTGTCAGGAATTAAGCACTTGAGATAATAAGTGTTGCGATAATGATTTTATGTGACATCAACAAATTGATTTATTACTTAATTCGAGAAAAGCAAATTGAATGGCTGGCACCAGAAAATAATTAATGTACTGCTGATAAGTGGCTTGCAGAGAGAACGAAGAAAGCCATTGAATGCTTCTCAGAAATATTAATTTTTTTACTTCAAACTCCCAGACCAGTAAGGTTTTGACTTAATAAATTTTGTGTTGAGTTGTACGCGTTAACTTTTATCGCAAAAGAGCCCAGACAACGTTTAACTAAAGCATATCTTTCTTTCGTGGTAACGAACTCATTGTGTCAGACGTAAGCTTAAAAATGCATTCTGCAGTAAAAATGCATGTCATTTGGCGAGCACTTCAATGGTTTTTCTAAAGTGTTCTTGACAACATCGAATTGGCATCCCAAAAATTACGAACTTTTACGAGCATTTCCTATATTGTGACATGAAATTAGAGTTGTGGTTAGAAGACAATGTACCATGTAGCTAAATACATTAAACACACTTTACTAGGTTTAAATACCTAAACATGTTATTACTTTTCGTGGTTAATACTGAAATCTTTGGTTGTTTTTTTATCTTTTAATTGAAGCAAAATGTTCAAGCCCTTGGCGGCGAACTACTCTAAGATAAGAAGCAATTATTAGGTGAACCAATTTTGCAAACTCCTGTGACCAACATTCTTTCTTGAGTTGACAATATTTCAAAAACGACCGTTAATTTATATTTACTCTTTGAAGGTAGTTTACCAAGTTAGAACCTTCCCCTTCTTTAATAATTATCAAACCCTTCAAGCGACCATCTCTCGCAATCGACCAGTCTTCATAGGTCACGTGATATCCCTAATGAGTGATAGGTGCTTCAATCGTCGCTTTTTGCCATGATTTGTAGTTGTTTATAATTTAGTGTTGGTTAAAAGACTTTGTGTTTGAGATAAAAGGGTCCATTTCCTGCCAGTCTAGTGTGTCTAGAGTGAAGTATTTTTGATTTGACGTTTTGAGTGTAAAAGGTTAAGGCGGATTAGAACCACAACTATTTGAACCAGAACCGAAAAAAAAACCCT
>WUAP02123771.1:0-15526 GCA_015163945.2 Stichodactyla helianthus | reverse complement strand
TAAGTTTTTCACGTAGTTACAGCCATTCATTTTTATAGTCTAATTCACAAGTATTGTGGCTGAAGATCTTTTACAGACCCTACATCTGCGGCATTATCGTACACGGTCCATTCATTTTATTTCACTAAAACATAATTGCTATTTTTGGAAAAGGTGTAAAAAAGGCCTATTGATCAAAACCATAATCTATAATGTACGTTTTTTGCCTTTGAGTGCTCCAAAATGATCCAAGTTGTCATAATTAACTTTTATGTTTAAAAGTTAAAAAATGGGAAGCATTAGTACTGATACTTTTACAACTTATGATAATGTTAACAGGAATAAAAGTGAAACGAAATAGAAAAATCAAATGAAATGAATAAAAGTAATAACAATTTTTGATAGATATTGTCTAGTTTCTTTGAAATTTAAGCTCAATCAGCTGGGAATCTAGTTTGTCATCAGTAATCAATGATAGAGACTGTTTACCCAAGTGAAATATGACAGGTGTTAATACTATCGTTTAATGACCCTTGATGAAACTAACAAGGAAGAACATGGATCGTAATCTAACCTGCTGATGTTCTCAAAAACACTCGAGTCTTGAGGAGCCGTTACTTTTTTTAGTAATAAACACTGTAATAATCACCTAAATATCATGGTAAGTTATTTTTCCCTACGTAATTTTTGCACGAGTTAAATCGGTGTATTCTGCTTCATATATATATATATTTTTTCGCACTTGTTCAATTCATCCCCATATTAAGTCGCCTTCAATGTCTATTTTAGGTTACACATCTTTTTTTGTTCCTGTTCCACATCTCCACGCTTACGTATTATACATTATGTACAGTCGATAATTTAGGTAAGAAGTTGTTGATGACAAGAAAGTGTGAACATGATAAATATTTCCTAATTCCTGTTCATTTAAAAATAGCCCCAAATTTATCAAATTAATTTCATGTAGTATTTCATGAGAAATTTTTTTCCAGTTATTCCATGGTAAAAATACTGAAATATTGCTTTTTAACTTATTTTCGATTCAAAGAAACTCTTGAAATACGTATTTGTGATTGCTATTAATATATAGGCCGGAATGCAGATCTCAAAAATTTGGCGGTCACATGACTTTTTCCCGCCATTTTCCATTTTTAATACTCGTTGCATCTCTAATAAAATAAGATTAGTTACTCAACAATAAAATTTGCCAACAAGTCTGTGAGATATGTTTAGTGATATAAACTATTGCTTTAATCGCTACACCGCAATTAATTTATTATTTACAGAGAGTATCACACAGACACCATTAGACGATAACAAGGACTGGATGAACGTTGGTGACTGTGGCAAAGGACTAAGTGTGTGGAATTTCTCTCTTTATTCTTTGATGACTTATGCATATCCCCCAGTATCCATCCGTCCGTCCATCCGTCCGTCCGTCCATCCATCCATCCTTCCCTCCTCCCTGATATCCTTCTTTGTATCTAGCTATTCTTCCACTTTTTCCTTCCGTTTATGTCCTTCTTCATAATCCATACTTTTCATTTGTCTATCAGCCGATCCTATCCTATTCCATCCCATTTATTCATTATCCATCTGCCTCACATTTTTCCACTTTCCAGCCTGCAATCCAGAATGTCAGCTTCTTTGTCTAAAACTCCACAACTACTACCGCTCTCTCCATGATGCACCTCCTTTGTCATGTGACAACGAACTAGCGAAATCCGCACAGAGCTGGACTGACGAGGAAGCACGACAAGGAAAGATGTTCCATTCCGAATGGACCGATAAATTTACCGAGAGCATCTCGTGGAAGGGATGGGGATGGAAAGGCATGGAGAAGATGGAAGGAGCAATCCCTGGTGCTGCAAGAAGCTGGTATTCTGAAATTAAAAATGATTATAACTATGCGACAGGAAAGGGCAATGGCCAGGCAGTCGGGCACTTTATGGCTGTGGTTTGGAAAAGTGAGACGAAACTAGGCTGTGGTCTTAACATCAAGGAGAACGATGGTTCGTACGTAACTGCTCATTACGCACCAGCGTCACATGCTAATGTTGACTACTTTGAACTTGCCCCGAAAAATGTGCTCAAACGAAAAGATCCAGGTTGGTATTGTGCTTAAGACACTTAACGTGAAAAATGAGTGCCAAAATAAACGCGCATTCCAATATAGGTTCACATGATAGAATTATTTTCTTAATTCTAATTGGTTGACTTCATCTCCTCCATTCTTGGTGGTTCTAGATCCTTCTTGCGACATAAGATCATCAGAAAGACA
Source organism: Stichodactyla helianthus (assembly GCA_015163945.2). Lineage (NCBI taxonomy): Eukaryota > Metazoa > Cnidaria > Anthozoa > Actiniaria > Stichodactylidae > Stichodactyla > Stichodactyla helianthus. Next base: position 13,266 of record WUAP02123771.1, on the reverse strand, counting down.
ACTTTGCAGGGAAGATTTAAAGTCTTCTTTTGTAACCCCGGAGCAGTGCTTGAAGGCTGGTTGTTGCTATGACGACATGTTCATGTCCGAGCCCGGGGTGGACTTTTTCGGTGAAAAGGGACGAAAGTGGTGCTTTGTTCCAAAAGGAGGTGAGTTCTTAGAATTTTGGAACTACAACACGAATAAAAGGCTATTAATTTTCTGGTTTTCATTTTAGGGAAAAAGCCTGCTGGTACAGGCACGGGCACTACAGGTAAATCCAACGCACTTGATACATTAAACCAGGGGTAAGACAAAGGAAGGTACGGTCTTGGTACGGAAATGACGTCACTGAATGAACTACTCACAGCGCGGGAAATTACCACTCATTTAGATTTAAGTGCTCCTACGACACGGCGTGTCCATATTGTTGGTTACTCCCTCATGTCCATCATCAAAGAAAAGAAACTATCATGATAAGACTGTTAATCCTCGTTTCCCTTTGCTTACATAATGACACTTATCTAGTGAATATAACATTTACCTTTTTTGTTCGACAAAATCATCAGACGCAGGTAAAACAGGAACAGACGCAGAAAAGACGACCGGTTCAAAGACAGAGAACACGACGAGTACAGGTACGAACGTTGCTGAAGGCTCTGGGGTAAACACCAAGGAAGAAAATGCTATGGGTACCAACACGACGCAGCCCGGAGCTGTGGGTGGGACGGTTGAGGGTGGTAAAGTATCCAAAGAAAAGAATATGGAAAAGGAGACTGTAGGAGCTGGTGAAACAGTGAGCACAAAAGAGGAAAATGCAGGCAACACCGAAACTAAACAACCGGGAGCGGTGGGAGGGACCGTTGAGCAAGGTAAAGTTTCTAAAGAAACTAACCACGAGAATAAAACAGCAGGAGCTGGCGAGAAAACAGGCGAGGCCGGTAAAGAAAGCGTTGAAGAAATAGCCAACACAATCGCAAAGAAACCAGGACAATCTGAGATGATGAACAAGTTGAAAGAAGAAGGTGTATTGAACAACAAAGGGGAAGAAGTGGCGAACAAGCAGAACCAAAATGCAGGACAACCAACCGATGAAACCAAACAACAGGTACTGGAAGAACTGGAGAACAACCACATGTTGAATAAGGAGGGCGAGGAAATGCTCAAGGAAGAAAATCAAAAGGTGTTGGTGAAAAATCTAGAAAAAAAATGGATTACTAACCGAAGAAGGAAAAAATATTCTTAACAAAGAAGGTCCGGGAGGATTTGTGAAGAAAATCGGGCACAGTTCTTCTGTTACTACTACCCAGACTGCTCAAAATGTGGTACAAGAAATCCAACAAAGACCAGAAAACCAGGAAATTCTTCAGAAACTCCAAAGTGGAAATCTTTTGAGCGTCGAAGGCCAGAAAATAGCAACTCAAATTCAAACAGGTAAGCAAACTGACGTGGCTTTATCATTAAGAACCTTGTAAAAGAAAATTCCTAGTTCCCAAAATTTTAGTTCTCTATCTTTTCTGTCATGTGATCAGTTCTGTAGAAATCGGGCCGAATTACATCTTCCAAAACTATGAAATCTGATCTGAAAACTGCCTTCATCATTTTTGTATTTCAGGTGTTACTAATATCCCTGCAGTTTCGACACCTGTCGTACAAATGCCAAGCAATGGAATGTGTGGTAAGATGTTTTAAGACACCACTAAAATGAAACACTCTTCTCGATTTCTACTGGCCGTATCACCTTACTGGAAGGTTAAAAGCTGAAAAATACATGGGTTAACTCAAAACTCTTTTCGTTTTCCTCCATCAAATTGATCCGACAAAAAAAATGACGAAACTTTAATGTCAATAAACTATTTTCCAATTTTCTCTATTTCTAGTTGTTCTTGATTTGGGTTTTCTAATCGATGGATCAATGGCAGTTGGTGGCGAAATCAACTTTAAGCAGCTCCTCAGCTTTGTATGGAATGTAATCCAGTCCTTCATCATCAGTCCGACAAAGACAAGAATCGGAGTAGTCTTATCATCCTTGGAGTCTTTTGTCATTTTTAACTTCCACACTTATTACGACAAGTCCAATATTCTTCAGGCACTCAATACTATCCAGTACCCAGGCACAGACGGTCCAGGGACGTATCTAGGACGAGGGCTCCGCGTTGCTAAGGGATACTTGTTCCACCAATCAGGACGTGATAATGTTCCACGTGCACTTATTGTATTAGCAGCAGGTCTCTCTCTTGATGATGTTATTACTCCAGCGCTAGAGCTTCGAGCCATGGGGGTGGATATTTACAGTGTTGGCGCAGGAAACAAATACAGCAAACTGCAGCTTCACGCTATGGCGAGTTTTCCACACACTGAGCATATATTTGGTGCTGCCTTCCCACAACTTGCGCTAATTGCACAGAATGTTGTTACCAAGGTACTGAAAGGTATGGCAAGGTATCTTCTATTCATAGAGCTCACGTGACGTCATGGCAGTGGCCATGTTGACATCCAAGGGCGGATCCAATATTTAAATTGTTATATCTAGTAGTGGAAAAAGTTGCCTTCAGGTTTCGACTGTCTTTAGCATAGTTTGTTTTCCTATAATAGTGGAATTCCCGATGGAGATTCAAATCAGTCAACATAACCTTGTGCTCTGATTGTTAGCTTCATAGATTGCTAATCCAGAATTTGCCTTTTTTTAGGTATATCAATCAATTTCTGCCATCCATGTTTCCAAGGTAACTACTCTTTAAACTGCCACTTTTTTTCTGTATTGAGAAACATTTTAGTGACTGATTCTTGTACAGAGCAGTGATGTTCTGTCATTGTAGTCTGATACTGAAGATTCATTGTACTCGTACTATAATTGCCAAGTACCTTCACACACAAACACCAATAATTTTTTATACAGGTAATGATATTATGTATGATTTCTGTCCAATGGAGTTTGACTCTGATCTCTTCCGACGAGACCACGACAAGAGCAAAAAGCATCATGGGAATGTTGATCACCATGACAACAGCACCAGCATCGATCAAGACGACGACCTCCCAAATGGAGAGAGCTCTGATAGTAGTACGGATGGTGATGATACTTCACAGTTTTCCTCGCTGCCATGGTATTTGAAAAAGCCGTCCAGGACGAATAACTTCAAATCTGAGGACAGCGAAGAACCAGTAAAAACATTAGACTGGAATTACTTGAAGGCTAAAGCCAATAAACCCGACAGACTGAACGAGGAAATTCGAAAAGAAGAAGAGAATTATTCCGAATACAAGTACGACACGAAAAGCATATTACTCAATAAGGAAGGTAAATGCTTTTGTACGACCCACAATAGATTTCATGTGCAGTGAAGTATAACAAACTATTGTAATTATGTGATTATTGCAAGTGCCCCTTTAAAGTAAAGAATCAGAAATCAGTGAGTATAAACTACCTCTAAAATCTAAAAAAAGGCAAAACGACTTGCCAAAAAAATTCGTCATCATCACGAAAATAAGACTAGAAAACAGAGTACAGAATGACCGCAAAGGTTTTTGATCAAAGGCCAATCCTATACTGGTGTGAGTTCGTTACCAGGCAATTCCGGGAATTTAGTTTCTGTCAAAAATTAACCAAATAAATTTATTAGATGAAAGCTTAAACGCCACACTAGTTAGTTTGGAAAAAAGAAAAGACGTAAATCGCGGCTTTAATCTAAGACATTAAATATTTTGATTTAACCAAAGAAAACCTTGAAATCAAGTCTATGTATACGTGGTTAAAATCTCTCTTTTACCACAATAGAATGTAGAGATTTTGCAGACGAATGTGAAGTGTATGCCGCACAGGGATTCTGCAGTAGTTATGCTCCCAACACAGCCATCGGTACAGTCAACGTCATGTGTAAACGTTCGTGTGGGCTTTGCGATCAGAAGGATGCGATGTAAGTAGTGTTGCGATACAAAAGGGTGTGTAGCTCAATATTCATAAGTACATTTAAGCACCGATAATCTTTTATGGTACTTATCTAGATACTTCTAATATATGCTATAACTGCAAACATATTGTTTGAAAATTCTTAGCTCTCGAAGTTTAACTCACCTTAGTTTGAAAAAATGAGCCTGCGCATGCAAATTGAATAGAAAACTACGCGTGCACATTCAATAATGGCCCTCATTCACCGCGTCTCTAGAGGCCACGGGGTCTTGGTAGAGCCAAAAAGAGCTTTAATCTTTTTTTTAATTTTCTCGTTTTTAAAATAGGGCTGAACGAAAATCTCATGGAATCAAGCAAGAACGAAAAGAAAAGCGAAACATGCAAAACCGTTTTCGAAGAAATCCATGTTATAGTTTTAATAAAAATTTGGATCTTACAGAAAATTGAATGTTTGCCAAAGCATGACTTACATCTTTATAAAAAAACTTTTGTTAAAAATGTTTATTGCTGTTAGTTATAATATGATATACATGCAGTGTTGATTCAAAGAGAAGTAGATAGAGTAAATGAAAACATCTTTGTAATTTGGTCTTTTTTTAGGTGGTCTAGCTATTATCATTTTATCATCGTATCGAATTTACTACCATTTACGTAGTTGAAGTTTTATCATTTTGTGTTTTCTTTCATGTTCTTGTACGAATTGAAATAAAGAACTTTGGTATCATCTTCAATAGCTAGTGTTCGGATATAATTTATCGTTGCAATCCTAGTAAATATCGAACGATCCAAAAATCTGCGTACCGTACCCTTGGAAGTAAGAATTAAACACAGTAATGTCCCTATAAGCTTCTTTTATAAATGCTTTTTCTCCAAACTTTTCAAAAAGGCAACTATTTCCATGACAACAAAATGAAAGAAAAAACTAGATAAACTATGTCCGCCATATTGGAGAAATCTTCTTTAAATTTCTTCAGTATGGCGAATAATAACATCGTGCTTGGCAGTTAAAAAATCAAGTGGGGGTAAAAGTTGAAGTGGTTTTACCATGTGGCAAACTCGTTTACCAAACTGGCCCGCCACTACTGAATAATGGAGGCGAGCAAAATAGAAATGAAAGTCGAATTAAAAAATTTGTAATTCTTTCCCGTAGACATGAAATTCAAAGCATGTAAGAGACAAAACGACAAGTATTACTATAGGAATTACAGGTAAGTTAAATAGGGCTGATCTTCTATGATAGATTTGATAACTCGTTTTAAAATAATGTAAGTCGAATCAATTGAATCTGTTGTCGTTTTGGAGGGCACAATTTTTTATGTTTACTTTCGTTGATTTTTTATTGATTTTTGAAACAAATTAAATGCTAAATGAAAATCCTATAATTTTCTATTGTGTTTTGAGATGTTTTAGTTCAAAGATATGTAATTCAAGATGCTTTTTATCATTTACATCTTTGAGATCCCTTTGCACACATTCGATGTAACTTGTGTTAAAACAATTTATTATTTCCTAATTTTGCGTTTTTAGGCCTTCCCATATTCTAAAAAGAAAGCTATATTGATTGTTATAGTTTTGTCGTAAAATTAAAATCACAGATCAAATTTATAGCTTTAATTGATTGCGCGACTTAATTCAACTAGTATAATTAAATTTCATTTGAGACCAAATGCGGAAATATTCACGAAATATTTTGGCTTCACGTGTGTGATTATTTAGAATTTTCCTGATGACTTCCGAGTATTTTAAAAATATTGATGTTTTCTAGCGATTTTAATTTTTTTTGGCTTGTTTATGTACCTGTCTAGCTCTATATATTTGACGTCAACCAGTTCTTTTTCAAGCGCAAACCGGGATTTGAAACTGAGCCGAAAAAGTGAAAAAAAAATTATAGGATAGTCTTTTAAATATAAACCACAGAAAGGTTTGTGGAAACTAATTTGGCTTGTGACAGAAATTAGGCGAAAAATTGATAATTTTGGGGGACAGTTATATTTCTTTGTTTTAATGTTTTGTAATAGACAGACCGTTTCATTGGCAATGAAAGATCTTTGGGCTCAAGCTCTATTGATCTTGTGTTACTTCATTACCCACACAACCGCAGCAAGTATCCAAGGTAATGATACGATCCATTATATTTTGTCTTTAAACCGGATCAATTTTTGTCGTGTAAAAACAATTTCTTTTTCAGACAAAACAACAAATAAAGTTCTATATAATGAGGTTTATGGCGATTCAGATAAATCATGGATGAAAATTGGCAGCTGCGGACAAGGCCTTAGTAAGTAGTAACGGTGACGCGCACGCTCGGGAACTTGGCGGGAAAATGGCGCGCGCGTTCAATAAAGATATTTGAGGATCTGCAAATCCGTAGATTATAGTTTAATATTGCAAATGCGGGGTCAGTTTGTTATCTGAAAAACCGAAATCAAAACTTGTATCGTCAAAATTGGATAATTCATAACCGAAAGATGGACGAGGTCTTTTTAATTCTCAATTTGCATTCCTCGTGTCAAAGCATCAGGAGGTATTCGGTGAGGTTTCGTGATTTTCCGAGCATGCGCAAAACGAATTAGGTTAGCTTTTCTTGTATAAAATTGTATCAATAGCCATTTTCATACCGAATATCGATATATGTTTTAACAAATTTCTCTAACTAACTTAGAATTTTCTTTATAGCTTGTGGTCCGGATTGTCAACTTCTTTGCCTAAAAATGCACAACCACTATCGAACTCTTCACAATTCTCCACCTCTATCCTGTGACTACGAGCTTGCAAAATCAGCTCAACTATGGACAGACAAAGAGGCCACAATGGGTCGAGTAATGCACTCGAAACAAAAGGACAGATTTTCCGAAAGCGTGTCATGGATACGAAGTGGACACGAAGGCATGGATGTCATGAGAGGAGCCATCCCAGGAGCGATACGTGGATGGTACTCTGAACTAAAATATGATTACGATTACGACACCGGGAAAGGGAATTGTAAAACAAGTTGTAATTTTATGCCAGTGGTTTGGAAGAGTCATACAAAAATAGGCTGTGGACTTAATATCAAGCCACGTGATGGGACATACGTCACAGCTCATTTTGGACCACCTTCTGATGGACCTTCTAACGACCTTACGCTTGCCAGACAAAATGTTCTTAGACGAAAAGCACCAGGTATAAGCCCTGAGTTTTAGCTGTAACATCTATAAGATATAATAGGGTGACTTAATTAGAATTGACGTGCAAAAAATTATAATTTTACTTCTTTATTACTGTGTAATAGATTCTCAATGTGTTATTCCATCGTCTGAACGCGTGGACTGTAGTCCAGGACTAAAGTCTCCATTTGTTACGCCTGAGGAGTGTATCGAGGCAGGCTGTTGCTATGATGACTTGTTTATTTCAGAACCAAGCGTCCATTTCTACGACCCAGAGGGCTCAAAATGGTGCTATCTAAGAAAAACAGGTACGTATTATTTCTGTTTATTTTCCCCTCAACGTTGACTTTGCTACCTTCATGACTCTTTCCAGGCAATTACGGCCACGTTTTCTTTTGCTTCTTTTTTAGTGCCGCCAACTTGGTCGTCGTGTCTTTTGATTCTTTCAGCAAACAAACGATCGATTCGAATTCCTGATTACTTATACTACAATCTGTTTTTATAGGACATAGTTATTTTCCATCTATGACAGACAACAGCGCCCACCAGGCAGAGAGCCCTAATGAAGGGAATGGTACAATTATTCTAAATCCATATCTTAGTGGGAATCCACATCAGAGTTATCCTATAGATAGTGACAGTCAAACAGAGGAGCCGAGCGAAATTTCAAATGGAGGAGGGCGTAGCCTAAGTCCAACGATAGCAGATGTGCCACAAAGTATCAATGCAAAAGAGGGTGCAAAACGTGCTCCAACTTATTGCAATCAACAAATGAATCCCTGCGAAGCATGCGTGCCGTGTCCATGTGAGGAATGGGGAACAAACTGTACCAAACAACCTCGGACAGGTAATGGCGAAAATTGTGGATGTGGAAGCATTTGTGAACCCTCTACTCAAACAAACCAAGGAGTTGAAGGATGCTCAGTATTGATACCACAAGGTCCATGCCAGCCAACCGAACCAAATACGCCGAGTATACCAACAATGCCAACCCAACCGAGCCAACTAATTCAACCAGTTCTACCAACTAATCAACCAGGTGAACCTGGGAAACCGGGCCAGCCAGGTCCACCAGGTCCACCGGGGAAACCGGGCCAGCCAGGGCCACCGGGTGAACCTGGAAAACCGGGCCAGCCAGGGCCACCAGGTCAACCAGGGAACCCGGGCCAGCCAGGGCCACCAGGTCAACCAGGGAACCCGGGCCAGCCAGGGCCACCAGGTCAACCAGGGAAACCTGGCCAGCCGGGCTTGCCTGGGAAATTGGGTCTACCAGGGGCACCAGGTCAACCAGGACGACCGGGTCAGCCAGGGCAACCGGGAGCACCTGGGAAACCAGGTCAGCCTATTGCACCAACCAAGTCTAATAAAAGTCCGGGAAGCAAGAAGCCAACTATGCCATCTGGAGGACAACAACCAACAGGTCCATCTGGGGGACAAAAGCCAGCAGGTTCATCGGGGGGACGAAAGCCAACAGGTTCATCATCTGGGGGGCAAAAGCCAACAGGTTCATCTGGGGGGCAAAAGGCAACAGGTCCATCTGGGGGACAAAAACCAACAAGTCCATCTGGGGGACAAAAGCCAGCAGGATCATCGGGGGGACGAAAGCCAACAGGTCCATCATCTGGGGGACAAAAGTTAACAGGTCCATCATCTGGGGGGCAAAAGCCAACAGGTCCATCCGGGGGACAAAGGCCAACCGGTCCATCCGGGGGACAAAGGCCAACCGGTCCATCTGGGGGACAAATGCCATCGGGTTTACCAGGTGGACAGAAGCCAACGATGCCGTTTGGGGTACAAAAGCCTATGGGCCCATTTGGGGGACAAAAGCCTGCAGGATCTCTTGGGGGACCAATGCCAACGATGCCATGTGGGGGACAAAATCCAACAGGATGTCTTGGGGGACCAATGCCAACGATGCCATGTGGGGGAGTCAATCCAACAGGATGTCTTGGGGGACCAATGCCAACGATGCCATGTGGGGGAGTCAATCCAACAGGATGTCTTGGGGAACCAATGCCAACGATGCCATGTGGGGAACACAATCCAACAGGATCTCTTGGAGAACTGTCAAGCCAAGATCTAATGAACTGCTTGTGCCAACTAATAAATAGACTTCGAGTTAATAATCAAAATCTAGTTAACAATATCGAGAATACAGGTGAAGGACAGAATATTCCCCAAAGACTTAAACAACATGATGCTCCAAGTAACCATGGACAAAATATCTTGTTGCAAATTCAACCTAATGTGGGTGTGCCAAATACTGGTAACGGTATATATACAGATATACGATAGTATTCTCGATTTTCTGTAGTCTTTCACGTACTCATTCACTTCTCTTCCATCCATTCAGTCTTTCATTTCAGTCATCTAGCCTTTTCTTTGCTCACTCACTCGTCACATCAGTTAATCATTCATTCATTCAATCACTTATTCATTCGCTCGATTTCCTATTATTTCACTTTTCCACCGATTTACTCATTCACTCCTTCCTTCCTTTTTTCCTTTCTTCGTTCCTTCGTTCCTTTTTCCTTCGTTCCTTCCTTCGTTCCTTCCTTCTTTCGTTCCTTCGATCCTTCGTTCCTTCATTTCATTTCTGTGCATAAGGCGAACAATATGATTTAGAACAAATAAAAAATTGTTAACGATAACAGCAAATCCTATCTGTTCCTGAACAGTGTTTCATACTGACAGTGGTGCCCCGGAGAATGTCATCAATCAATGTGATACTGGGATGAAAGGTAAATAGAAGTGTTCATATGCCACCCTGGTTTGACTACTCTACCAATTCTGATTTCTTAATTATCATATTTTCAGTTGCTCTTGACCTTGGCTTTGTCGTTGATGGCTCAATGAACGTGGGATGTGAGACCAACTTCAGACAAATAATCCTTTTTGTGTTAAACATGATTAAAATGTTCAATATATCACCCTGCACGACACATGTTGGGCTGGTGATCTCGTCCATTAGACCCTCAGTTGTCTTCAACTTCCAATACGACAGATTAACCATCCTTCAAGTGATCAACAGCATCCAGTTTCCCGGGAAATTTGCGCCAGGTTCATACATAGGGAGTGGTCTTATTGCCATGAAGGATCTATTTATAACCTCAGGAAGAAGGAACGTTCCGCGAGCACTTATCGTTATAGCAGCAGGACTTTCTGATGATGACGTCATGGTTCCAGCCAGCCAATTACAGGCGATGCACATTGAGATCTTCTGTATCACTCTGGGCAACGTAAACAGTGAATTCCAGTTGCATCATGTTGCAAGTTTACCACATTCAGAACACATTTTTTCGGCCACCTTTTGTCAGCTCAGTTTTACTGCCCAGACTATATTTACCAAAATTTTGAAGGGTAAGTAGCCGTCTGAATGAAATAAAAACTTAGAAGAATGCTCTCGTGTCAAATTCTTGAGAAAATTGATTGTATAGTTACACTTCAAGACAGCGAGATGCACATTTGAAAAAAGCGGGAAATAGACACATGACCTGTTGCTGGTGATTGCTTATCACTTATTTCAAGTTGCCGTTAATATTTTTTCCCCATTATTTATGTTTACAGGAATATCAGCTCGGTTTTGTAACCCTTGCTTTGAAGGTAATGTACAACGAAATCCTTTTTCTGATATTCTTGCCTCATTATACCTTAGTATGGCTTTCTTCTCACCCACGCATGACCAGAAAGCACTACGGCCAGAATACATTTTGCTCGTCTTACTGGGAAAGACAGTTCTTAAATTTCCGAAAGCTCATTTGTTCTGAAACCTGCCAAGCCTCTGTTCCACTTAGAAACTCTATCAGTAGACCTCTTTTGCTTGGGCGTAAGAAATTATATCAATATATAGAAATATAGAAAAATAGAAATTAATCAATATAACTTTTTAGCTTGGGCGTAATGTTTTCCCATCTCAGACCACGCGTCATTACCTGGGTACTGTTTCTTTGTTAACGATTGTAAATATATGTTAATATGGATGAGCCTCAAACAACGAATTGTATTCTCAAGGGAATGACACATGGTCTGAAATGGGAAAACATTACGCCCATTTTGAATTGCAAAGTATCAAAATCTAAAATGTCTTTATTATTTTGTTAGGCAAAAGCGAAATGTGCGATTCCTGTCCCACGGACTTCTATTCCGATTTCATGGAGAGTCAAAAAAGAGAATATGACAAAAAGAAAAGCGATAAAAGTGAGTTTTACGCCAAGAATACAGACATGATTCAGCCGAACAATGGGAAGGTTTATGGCGGCCGTGAACTAGGAATTAGAGGGAATGAACCAATACGTGATTCACATGGCAGACAGAACAAGATCACGTTGTGGGGCATTCTTAAGCCAAAATTAAACAAGAATCCCTTCAGACGCAAAGTTAAGAGCAAAAACAAAAACAACAAGAACAATGAAAAAGAAAAGAAAGAAAGAGTGAAAAATAAAGGGAAGAGCTTTAAAGAATTACATTATGACCTCGTGAACCAGTTTTTCGAAAATTATGCTGAAAACAAACTAACAAAAGAAAATCAGAATATATCAAATAAAATGGCTCCGCTACTTGACCCGAAATTGGTCAAACCAGTACGTCTCCATGGCAACAAGGAGAGTGATGGTAAGATTGATAGACAATATAGCAGATATAACGCCGGATCCGCTCTCGTTCAAGATGATTTGTTAAACCAAGCTAATATATATTTAACGGTTCCTGACGAGGATAAAATTGTGAAACAGGAACTTAAAGACGTGGATAAAATAGTCGATCTTAAACAAACTGCGCATGCTCATAGTGGTAACCAAGACGACGAAAGCTTCCCGCGCCATATCTCTGCTCTTCAAACGGAAGACGAAAGAATTGATCAAACGGTTGAAGAAATAACCGAAGAGAATAAAAACGAGGCTGCAGATTTTGCTCAGTTTAACTCGAATTATGATGATAATCGTCTGGATGATTTGGACGGCGAATTCACTGAATATGACAACGATAAGGACACTAAAGTAAAGGACCTAAATGGTATGATAGAGATTAGAAATTAAAATCTTAAGTGTGGGGATAATTTGTGATCAGAGATCTTAAGATCACCGATCAACCAATCAGAATGCTCTGAGAAAATCTTGGCACGGTCATGGTACGGAATTGTTAGGATTCGTCGAACTAATCAGAGCGACCAAAATCACTGGCCCAAATCAAGCTCTGACTCGGCCTAGCATTTCCATACGCATTTCAACTTTATTTTCAGTTGAAAATTTCTCAACCAAAAATAATCTCTAACTCAGGGGCGGATCCAGGGGAGGGATGCAGGGGGTGCACCCCCCTGAGATGAGCAATTTACGGTCAATTATGCCTTTATTATTATCTATTTTTTGGTACTCGAGTCCCGAATATAAATGGTGCACCCCTTTCTCAAAAAAATCCTGGGGGTGCACCCCTCCCTGAAAAAAAATTCCTGGATCCGCCTCTGCTAACTGTTCATGTATTCATAACTAGCATTATTTATTTCAAAGACCACAAAATTCTGGCACAGAGTGGTTTATCAGTCTATAATTATCCTAAGTATAACAGTAAAAAGATGAGAGCTTCATTTCTCTTCTTTCTTTCTCTCATTTTCTTTTACAGAATGCAGGGATTATTCAGATGACTGTGTATCGTATGCAACACAAGGGTTTTGTTCAGAGTTTGCACCGACTACAAGCTTGGGAACTGTGAATATTATGTGTAAACGATCATGTGGATTGTGTGACTACCAGTACACTAACACTATCAGGTAAGGATAAGTTATGACTCCACTAAGAACTACTTTATTCAACAATAAAGAGTCACGTGCGTAAGTCATTTGAAGACCTTTCCCGAATGAGCAGACAAGAGTTCCAAATCGAGGCTGGAGGTGATGTTGTTGTATCAAGCGCAGCCTCTACTTGAAACTGTTGTTTCGAAATCATTCAAGCGACTTCAAGCCAGTTTTATACTAAGCTAACAAAATTTCTTTCTTTCTTCAGCAACGAAGACACAAGGTACAACAGTTTTGAACCAGACGGAACAAAAGCTGCAGACACTGGCGATGCTGATAAAAACAAATTACAAATCGATGCGCTCTAAAGATTCTGGGATGTATGTGACGTCATAGTCTGGGAAAAGCCGGGGAAAGACTTGTTATTGGTTTCTCAAACTCATTACTAATTCATGAGCTCAACAACCAATCCGATCTCACCATTTGGGTCAGGTGGATGTATCTTG
>WUAP02123760.1:0-15529 GCA_015163945.2 Stichodactyla helianthus | reverse complement strand
TGTGGTCACGGGAAAAAAAAAACCGGGAGACCCCGGGGGAAAAAAATATAAAACCGCGAACACAAAACCCCCCTTTTTGGGGGGCGGTTTTTAAAATTTTTCTTTTTTTTTTTTTTTTTTTTTTTTTTTTTTTTTTTTTTTTTTTTTGAAATGAAAATAAGAAGAAACAACTAAAATGGAGAAAAATAACACTGGAAGAACAACAAAAATTAAACGAAAGAAAGAAAGAAATATTTCCTCTATGACCATTCCACACTATAAACAATGCTATATCAATGGTTTGTTATCGGTAATCAGCTAGAGAAGGCGTTCCTGTCTCAACTCGAGAACTTAACTTGAGGCCACGAGTTTAGCAGTTCTTGATTGCAACTGTAAAGTATCACCTTGACTTCTTTAAAAAGAGTTGACCCTTTTAATTTTTTTGCTGAAACAAAAAAGGCTATTAGTCCTGTCCTGTCAGAAATGATACTAAGTCAGAAGCCCCACAGGAAGAGATTGATCCATTTGACTAAATCACCACAATACTTAGCATTCTTAATTCGAAGTCGTTACCAAACAGTGCTTTGTAGTAGAGGATTTTGAGAAATGTGCGAAACTTGCGGTAAAACTGTACATCGATTTGAACAATAGTTAGTGGCATTGGGTGTGGTTTGCACAGTATCTTGTTACCTTCATTAGCATCGATTGAATGAATTCCTGTCTTAAATTAAAGGCTATAAAGAGGTCTTTGAATTGTCTTTCTGAGAGATAAACCTTGACAACAATAATTTGCAGGCCAAAAGTTAACTAACGAAGACCGAAATTTCAAGGCAAAATCTGTTTCTTCAAAATGACGATAGCTGTAAAAATGGAGTCAAAAAATGTATGCACGTTAAATAAAAGCTGGCTTAGAGATTTTAAAGAAAAAATACAACTAGTAAATTTGATTGCATGGATTGGAGTTTAATATACTCGGTCGGAAGTAACTCCACCATTTGTTTTTTCCACGATATGACGTCCCACATACTTTATAACCGCTAAAGCTCATGCCAAAATACCTTAACAACAAATAAATTAACCCACACAACTAAAATATCTAAGAAGGATTAGCTGTTGTGTACAAAAAAGGGTAAATATGTACAAGATGACAAAAAGTTTAAAGAATGCTCTTCAAAATAATGCATTCCTTGTAAACTGATTTTTAATAGTGTGGCTCAGAGTTCAGTTCGGTATGAAATAAATTTTTAACCATAAACGAACGATTAATGGATCTTTGTTGATAAAAACAGAATCGTTATGCTTTAGGAAACGTATGTTTAAAGTGTATAAGCCGGATGAACGCCGGCTATTTTAATACGAACATGTTCAAAGCAGTTCGTTGAAGGTTCTGCCACAGTTGTGTTCACCACAGCAAACCCCAAAGCTACCATATTGAGTGTACTATCTGAACCATCTAATATCTTCCAGGAACAAACGGCAACTGTGTATTATCTTCAGCTACTGAAGAATGCTACTTCTAGTGCTCATGGAAGCCCTAGATATCAGGTAGTGATTAAATCCAAAATCAAAAGCCCTAGAAATTCTTTAGTAATCTTTTTTATTTAGTTGATAGTGGTGGGACTGATTTATGTTTAGTCACGTTGGCCCTCGTAATAATTTCCCAAATACATCTCCCTCTTACCTTGTTAACTTGACGTCCTCTGCAGAAAAACCAAGCCCAGCTCAGGGTGTACTATGATGTTATCAGTGGAAATCTAACATATACCATTTGGTTTGCACACAAGCCAAGTTTCTCCGTGTGGTCCTAATGAGAAACAAAGGCTTTTATGGTGAAATATCTTATATAGAATAAAGTACTCTAATGCAAGCGCTTTTGTTTGCAAGGTCAATTTGCTGATGATTTTGTGGGCAAATATCGTACGCGAGGTTACAAAAATAGGTTGGAAAATAATCCCAAGGGTAGACAACCTGCTTAGTTAATGGAAGATACGAGTCTGTGCTGTGAAAGAATTACGGTGGTCTATTGTGTAGCACTTCAAGTGATAGTCTAACATCACTTTGACCACATGTTAAAGGCTTTTGTTGTGGTCAGTCTGATGTATATGTGAAGCAAGCGGAAGGCTACTGCTGGGACGATGCATAATTATACATCGGAACGTGCATATAGTATATCCTTAACTAGAGAGATTAGCAACAGTTAGCTATTGTCATCATACCAGAGGCATGACTCATGCTGTAGCTCCACCCTTGAGAAGCAGTGCCTGAGAATTTGAGCCCGACAGCTATCCCGCCTCAAGACCTCGAGTGAGAATACCTAAACAGGGAAATCTTCCACAAATATTTTTCATGTCGTTCAGGAATGTTGCATTGTTTGCGGCAATATTGAATGCTAAGAACTTACTGCATCACGTTCAAATGAAATTGACTGACCATAATTTTCAGACACTCATTGTTCATTGTCATTAGCAAAAAATAATTAAATAATAAAAAATAAAAGCTTTTCCCAAACAACATCAAAAAACTTAAGTTAATGTAAGAATGAAATGTTCTTAGTCACCTTTGAAGGTAAAACCTTCAATACTTGGTCGACCGATCTCCTGCTATCGTACATGGGAATCCGCATCTTGCGATTTCCGACCTGTGCGATTTTTTTGTTTTGCAACAGAAGTCCATGTTTTGTTTCAATTTGTTTACTTGTTTTTCACTTCAAGTCAGTTATCTCTATGGAACAATATCTCATTGAAATCATCCTTTGCGTTGATTATAACAATTTGAACTCCTCACTCGGCTAAAGTCGTAGAAAAATAGAACTCACAATTTTGTGTTGTAAAACTGATTTCTTTTGAGATGCGGACTCCCTGTGTTTGGCGGTTAATCGCAATCACGCACGCACGCGCGCGTTCATTTACTCCGCGCGCTCCTCAATGCCAGCCGCGTTTTCGTAAGCACGTTAGAAAATTTGAAACACCGAAAGAAAAAGATCATACCAACAAATGTACTTGTTCGTTTTTGTATAGCGAAGTTAAGAAGTTTGAGAAAATGAGTTGGGCAAAAGACGAATGGAAGCAGGATTTGCCTCCAAAAGTACTTAAAAAAATCACCGATATGGAAGAAGAACACGAAAATCTTCAAAAACTACAGCAACAACAAGATCTAAAGATGGACGGTTATGTCACAGCTCTAGAAAGAGGAAAACTTGACCTAGAAGAAGAGAGATCTTCTAACGCCGCTCTACAAAAAGAGGTACAGGAATTGAAATCGAAGATAACTAACCTTGAAGCAAAGCAAGTAAAGTATATCAATGAGATTAAAAGCAAAGAGAAAACAGTGGAATACGGAGAGGAACTTTTGGATAAAACCAGACAGAAATTGAAGGAAGGGGATGCTGAGGCAATGGAGCTGCAAAAATCACTGCATCAAAAAACAGCAGAAGCTGAAAAATACGCTGAAAGAAGTGAAAAACTGACGGTGGAAATAGGAAAGTTGAAGCAAGAAAAAGCTCATGCGAGCAAAGAAAATGAAAGTAAGTATACAGTCAAATATTAGTAGGATGAATCACTTGGCCCGTTACTCACGATTTGAGCCGGAAATTTTTTCGGACTATACAGCCGCTTAGAATTTTTGAACGTTAAGGATAAATTTTCGATTGTTTATGCCTTGAGAAAATGATAGGATATGCAAGATACAGAGAAAAATCAACGAAAACCAAGCTCCATCCCTCCCCCCCCACCACCACCACCACCCCCCAAAAAAAATAAATAAATAAAACTCAAGATTATTTAACTAAAATGAAGAAAAGCGATAGCTATTACGCTGATATGTCGAGCAGAGCAAACTTTGGCGTTAAATTTCCTTCTAAAATTCATCTACGAAGTTTCACTTTTATTTACCAACAAGTGATGAATTTAAAAGAGTTTGCAGAAGCCCAAAACGCATCAAAATTTTCAATGCTCCTTTCCGTAGTTTCCCACAATTCTTTAGGATTTGCGCGCGCCAGCGAGGTCAGGGTAAAAAACATTGAAAACTGATCGTAGTTTTGAGGAAATTCGTGCACTGTGTCTAAACAAGAACAGGAAAAGCTCTGTTATTTAGATATCCCATTTGGTAAATCCATTTACATCCTTCTTTCGTATTTTAATCCAAATCTGATAAACGCTGTTTGTTTTCTGTTCAATTTCCGACCTAACCAGACCCTGACCTCGCTTGCACGCCAGTAAGGTGCATGTTGTCATGATTATGAGCTGCGCGTGCGCTCAAAAGTGAGATTTTTTTTTTCAAAAAACATCTATATAAATTTATAAAACTAAATACTAAAGCGACAATCTAGGCGCAACTCATAACCCGGCTGGGATTTCCATTCGTACAATTAAAGTGCCCCGTGTAACATTTTCTTGCATTGATTTTTCAACGTCCCTTGTTTTGGGTCGTTTGCAGATTACAAAGAGAGAGTTGATGCTCTGACCAAAGAGATACAATCCCTTCACCAGACGGTAAGTGAAAACGAACAAAAAGCATTGGAGATGGCGCAAGAAAGTGAGAAGGACAACGACGAGTCTTGTCCCAGAGAGCAAGTCGTATTGGGAAACCGTGCCGATGCATTTGTGGACATTTTGAAAAAAGAAAATACGTCTCTTCTCAAAGAACTAGAACAACTCCGGCTACAACGAGAGCAACTGAAAAATATCGTGGAGGAAAAGACCAACGAGGTTGAAAGAAACTCTGCAAAACTTGCTGATGTGAGAGTCGAATTACAGAACGTGAAGAAGGATTTTAAAGACAGTAAATGCAAAATAGCTAAACTTGAAGGAACTGTTGGAACTCGAGAGAGAGAAATAAGAAGTTTGCGAGAAAAGGTCGTGAAATTCAAAACAAATGAGGAAAGGATGAATGACGAAATGAAAGCACTAAAGGATCAACTCAAAGCTCAAGCGAGTAGTTTGGGTGCGGAGGAAGACAGTCGTTGTAAGGAAATAAAAGATATTGGAGGTGGTGGTGATGGTGTAAGCCTTGAAGAAGAAAGTAAGATTGTATCCGCTGAAAATAAAATCCGTCAGCTTTCTCAGGAGAATAAAAGTTTACACGAACAGATTAAATGGCTGAGAGAAGCCAACAGCGCTCTCAGGGATAACCTTAAAGACAAAGACGAAAGACTAAAATTATTCTACGATCAGCAACAACAACAGCACCAGAAGGAAGAGGTCAGGCTTGAAAAAGTTGAAAGTTTACTTTTGGAAAACGTAGAACTCAAAGAAACGGTAAATGAGCTGGAAAAAGCAGTAAAAGTAACAACACAAGTTTGCGAAAGATGTAAGCAAGACATAATGACGAACGATAAACTAGAAACAAGCAATACTGTGGACAAAAAGAAAAACGCACCAGACGGCCAAGATGGCGCTGACATAAAAATGGTGAATGAAACAGTAGCTATGACCTTACAACATGAAGACCATAAAGATGGAAATGCAGCCATGGTAAGTATGCAAGTACGATGATCATTTTCGTTGGATCACAAAGACTACCAGCTGAGCAGAAATAAATTTTCGAACCAATCACAATCTGTTGTGATTTTTCATGGCCGGCCCTGCGTTCAAACAATTTTTTTCTACCTGAAAATTGGCAATTGCTACCAGTATATTTTCAGTCCTAGAAAACTCCAAAACTATTAAACAGAGTGAAATTTTATCTGTGAATTATCTAAAACCCACGTGAGATATGATTTTGAAAACAGAGTGAGTACATGCTTTGCGCAGCTAGTTGTTCGCTCAGCTGGTAGGGACAGTGGCGGATTAATAGGGGAGATTACATGATGATGTGGTGGGCATTTTATTACTGAAATTTCGATAGTCTTTTTTTATCCTGTATTCCTGTGGATAACATATTACATTCACAAGCTAGCATCATTCTCATCAGTATATGCTCTTTTACGTCTCCACAGGGTGAACGAATGGACGTAGACACTGATACACACCTTCAAATGAATGACCAGTCCACGCAAACCGATGATGAGATCATTGACATGAAAGCAACAGAAAAGGGTCCATGTCTTGAGCATCACAGTATACGTCTTCATCAAGATATAGATAATAACAGCCATGTCGTGTCCTGTAAGACAACGGAGCTCGACAGCAATCTTCAACACAAAATCCTACAAGTTCTTTTCAGCCTCATCACTGTGCAGATAGAGCATGAGATGGTCCAAAGAGGCGTGGATAAGTGTTATAGCACAGTGAAGAAGATTAAACACAATATAACAAGCCTTGCCTCTGACGCAGGATACCAAGACGCCATGTCGAAGCTATTACCCAACATTCATTGCCTTACTACTCAAATGAAAGCTGTGAAGGAGACTGGTCAGCGCTGTGCAGCGAGTATCAAGTGTCAAATAGAATCTATTGCTAGTTTTCTGGAAATAGTAAGAAAAGAGACGATTACAAAGGTTTATGATGAAATAAAAGTTGTCGAAGATATTCAAACCACTGACAAGAAAGTTACTCGTTCACCTGAACGTGAGCTGTCGTGGGACAATTTTGAATCGGAGCACGCATTTCAGTTGTTCAAATCTAGCGTAGAACCACTGATAAAACAAATTGAAGAGGAAGAGGAGATTTTTGTAGGAAAAGGAAGTAAAAACCCAGAAGCAACAAGGAAGAGCAGGACAGAAATGAAACAGGAAACCTACGAAGATGAAGGCCCGAGCAGATCTAGAGAAAACGTTGAGATCGACCCTGGCAGCAAGAAAGACGATAAGCTTGAAACAGTAGACGTCCTTCAGATGGGTGATCTCGTGGATGTCTTAAGAGATCTAATAGACGAAAACAACGACATTTTAGCTGAACGAATGGAATTATTGCTCCAACATTTTGAACACAATTTGATAAGCAGCATTACTGAAATACAAAGAAAGGAAAACGAATTGAACATAGAACAGTGCGGGAAGAAAATTTCATCAGCAGTTGAACAGAGCGACAGTGAAGGAGAAACTAATCCGAGCTTAAAGGATGAGAGTCGCGTCTTGGGGGAACTAGAACTGATGAAGAAAAGGATTTCTCGAATCCAAAAGCTAGTTAAACACCTGATGTCATCAATAGAAGAGAGTAAAGAGGAGAAAGAGCAGGCCAATTCCCACATCGATCTTCTGACGAACCAGATGAGGAATATTAGTTCACATCATGAAATGCGCTACACGGAGTTACAAAACAACTTGAGGACAGCATCAGAACGTGAGCTATCGCTGCAGTGTAACATCAGCGACTTGCAAACAGAAAAAGAGCAGGCCAATTCCCACATTGATCTTCTGACGAACCAAATGAGGAATATCAGCTCTCATCATGAAATGCGCTACACGGAGTTACAAAACAACTTGAAGACTGCATCAGAACGTGAGCTATCGCTGCAGCGTCAGATCAGCGACTTGCAAACAGAAAAAGAAAATATAAACTGCAATTATAAAGAAAGTTTCGAGAATCTGAAAAAGAAAGAAGCAAAACTCGCCAGCCTGTCGCAAGAAATCAAAAACATCCAAACAAAAAACATAGAAAACGAAGCGAAACTGAAGAAAAAAATTGAAGTACTGCAAGGTGAGAAGACTTGTGTCTGGCACGATTATATGGAAGCATCGAAAGAGGCACAGCGGAGGAAGGAGGAGATCGAATCGATGGTGGCAAAAATGAAGAAAACTGAGATTTCACTAGTTTCTTTGTTCAACACCATTGGAAATATCGATGACTTCTTACAACGTGCTAAAGAAATGAACCTTTTTCAGTAACTACGAACGCCTCTTTTATCCTCATGGTTCATCATATCTATATAGTGCATAAATGAGGTTTTAACATGAACAAAAGAGTAAAGTTTTACAGATGGATCTCTTGTAGTAAGCCCGTCGAAGATCCCTGAATATATAGAGGCCCACTTTTCGATTGATGAACTTACAATTAATACGTTTGAGATTTAAACATGTTTAGCTATTCATTACAAAAACGTCAGAAAAGTTCAGCAAATTCTTGCTTAGTGTTATCAATGGCTAAATTGTTCATGGCTTTTTACTTGTTGAAATAAAAGATTTTTTAATATATTTCTTTGAGAAAACGCTATACTTCTTTTACTTCTTTTATCTTCCTTCTCCTCCACCACTTCCCCCTCCTCCCTTTTCTTCCTTCCTTCCTTCCTTCCTTCCTTCTTTCTTCTTCTTTTTCTTTTTAATTATTCTAGTGCAATCAATCCCTACTTTGAATTTAACAAATTTACGATGGTTTTCACGCAGTAAGTCCTCTTATTTTCCAAGGTTTGCCTCATCAAATCGTCAAGATTGTTATGGATTCACGGGGCAAAGCCAAGTGGATGCACTTAACAATTGAAAATACATGATGGCGCTAACTGTGGAAAATAAGAGGACATACCACGTGAAACTATCGTAAATTTGTTTTTTTACAACACAACGAAACAAAACAAACTGGTAGAAACGCTGTCAGAATAAGGAAATTTCATTGAAGCGCGCGCCGTGCGCGAGCGATCACGCAATCAACTATGGTATGTACTCTTATTTCCCACGGCCATTCGACCAATCAGAAAGCGAAATTCGAATTCTTAACATTTGTGGCAATAAAATACGTATGCTCCCCGTTTAATCCAACGCAAAAACTCCCTCTCCCAGAAATGAAGTTAATTTATTTGGCAAATCAGGATTTTGCCGTCCATCATCATGGAATTAATAAACGAAGCAGAGCTGATAGAGTGGATTTCATAATAGTGGGAAAGCCGTACTGTAGCCGTACCGTACCCGCAACTATGCAAAACAATGGGAAGCCATTTCAATGCTATGGCATGTCGTACCGTGTACGTGCCGTATGTCAGCACCGTACGTTCCTCGCTCATACGATAACATATGTTCGAGGCTGGAGAAGGGATGGTTTGTTTCAAATAAAGATCAAAGATTATATGTCAAAGACCCTTATCGAGTGATAATTGCTGACAAGAGTCCAATGTTTTGTTATGCGATATATTCTATTATTGTTAAGTAGTATTTTAAGTGCGCAACTAAATTTAATGAAGTTCAGCCAGTCAAGGGTCTCACTGAGATTTGTAAAATAATTCAAATTGTTGTTCCGTTTTAATGTCCGAAATCGATGAATCTTATCAGAATTAAATTCTAGTAAACACAATTTAATAAAATATCTTGCTCTTCTAGATTTCTGCCCCCAGTAGGACTCACTCACATAGTTTAATACGTCCTTCTAATTGCTAAAAGATGTAACAGATAAGTATATTGTTTTTTGGTTATTATTCGTTGCCTCAATATGTTGGGAAACATTAAGTTAAAGACGATACTTTCACTTTTTCTTAAATAACTGGTAGAGCAAAGTAAAAAGTAAAAATAGGAGAGGGGGGCCCATATATATTTTTCGGCAAGAATAGATGGCGCATTACTTGGAATTTGAATAAATAACCCAGTGGAAATTATCATGGCCGGCCTTTCGATGTGGTAGATTTTGTAAAAAATACCTGCTTGTTTTTGTCGTTATATCGATTATACGGCATAACACTAAGCAGTATTACGTTTGTCCAAGTTTCTCGGTTCCTTACCCACAGTTGCCGCAATCCAAGGTACAGCTGATTAACACCAAAAGTATTTTAGCTTTCGTCCTTTAATTGCTCGAAGACATCACCATTTTCTCGTCGATAGCAGGTCATGATATCGTACTATCTTTTACCGTTCGTCTCAAACAACGTGACCCTTTTTAACAATCCAACCCCCGACTAAATACCGCTGACATTGTTCTCATTACTGGAATATTTCGGGATTGCATCAAAAATAAAACGGCTCTTCAGACTCAGAACGATAATAGGCTTAAACAAGCTGAGAAAAATAAATGCTTGTGTACTATCAAAACACGTCTCTTTCGTCACGCATTACTAGTATGGACATTGTTGACTGCGTTCCGTTATTACAGTAGACTCAAAATCTAGTGGTCAGAAAATTGGGTTAAATAAAACGCAGTCAGGCATCAACGCCACTTCTCATTTTTCTTTCGCTTACCCTTGTAGGATATTTTCCTTTCTTTCCTATCTCTTCCAGCCGTGACATCATTCCACTTGCGTGCACGTTGTGTCTCATTCTTCATTTTTATGACCTCACCACTGATGACCGATATTATCGAGTTGGCAGTAATTTTCCAGAACAATGCCTTCTGAAAAACACCGAGGGCTGGTTCTACGTCCTCTTCAAATACCTTTTCATAAATCTAGTGAGACCGTAGCTTGAATGTCTTTAATTCGGTCGAAAGGCGTAACCCCAGGTATTGAACTTATTTATAAACCTCTCCGCCACACCCATGGACGATCTTTTGTTTCGAACGGATATTGGAATCTTTCATAAAACTTGAAATCAAAACAAAAAGGGTACGATGGTGTTATCATTCCGTAGATAATACCAAGAAAAATTGTTTGTTTATATCATTTTTAATTCTTATTTTGCATTGAGCACACTGGATGAATATTTGTGAGAGATAAATCTCTACAAACACTGTACACGTGTCTTCAGTACCTTTTGTCATGAAATCGAAAGGTAAAACGCTTTGGAATTCGAAAAATTAAACCCATTTAGTTAAAACCGACTACAATTAATAATTAGAGGATATTACATGGCGCGCAGAGATACGAATTTTACCTTCGATATTCTATTAAGGTAAAACTACGATGAACTATCCAGGATCAAGGAAGAATTTTAAGGCCAATTGTGATTGGTTGATACAAGGGTAGTCATAGTAACAGTGATATCATCACACGTGGAAGGTTAAAAATGATACCCAGAATGCGCACAAACTTTAAGGAACTGGAGAAATACTGTTATTTCATTGATATCTATATATAAAACGATAAGGCTGTGTTGACAATACCAGGGCAACCCCCCCCCCCCCCCATTTAATTGCGTCCCACATTAGACAGCATATGCTGTCGCTTCCCATGTCGAAATGTAATGACAGTTTCAGGTCAATGTCTGCAGCACTTTACTCAGGATAATTCCACAAAAAACTTGGTAATCATTACTTCGTGATTATTTACTCTTTTATGCTAAAAAGACGTCTTAAATTAGTTACTATAGACCCCTTGCAGCAATTCCCAAAGCAGTTCAATTTGGAGGACAAAACAATTAAATATTTTCAGTCTTCGATTTTCAGGATAGTCTATTGAAATTCTATTGTTTTGTTCTCCATACTGCTTTAGGAACTTCTGCAAGGAGTCTATTCTAAGGATTTTCTTAAATCTCTCTAAAAGATTGGTCGGTAGTGAGGGTCCCCTTGGGGTACACGACCACGTGGTGTCCAGTTACCGTCAGATCTCGGAGGAGCCCAGTCTCTTTCAGTCCTTTGTGGAGGTGGGATCCAGTCCCTTTCATTCCTGACGGGGGGTCTTTCTTGCTGCAGCCACTCAGCATCTGATCGAGGCTGCCAGTTCCCAGGCCTTGCATCCGGTTCAGGTCCTGGAAAACGAAAGCCTGGTCCCCCTGGTACCGGGCCCCCAGATCCCCTACGTCCAAACCCATCCTCCATATTAGATTGGACTGGGATTGGTCGAGATACTCTTGGTTCAGCTCTTATGTCTTCGAATCTCGGCGGGGGAGGTTGTTGGGGTAGCGGGAAAACTCCAGGCTCGACGTGAGGTATGTGAGCAGGAGCAACTTGTGGAGGCGCCTGAGCAGGGAACCCGCTGACTGGTGGATGCTGGGGCTGTGGGCGCGGAGCTTCCATGTAAAATGCATCGCGCGGAATTGACTGGACAAAGTGTCTGCTTTCCATGGAAACTGTTCCAGGAAGAGGTACATTGCTAAAAGGTCTTTCGCCCGGGGTGATTGGGTGGGGTATAACTGCAGTAGGAGCAGTTTCTCGAGGGGGATGCAGAAAGAAAGGCACACCGCCTCCAGCGGGCGGGAAAACAACCCGATTCATTTCACTTTCAGCATCTTCGTTCCCATCACTGTCCCCTCCTGCTTGCTCACGCTGATGACGTCTTTTGATGTGTGACTGCAGATCCCGTTGAGAAAAATAACTACGACGACATCCTGAAATACCGTAACGACTACCGCCAAACGAACACACAAACACACTGCCCAGCGGTGCACGCTCAATCCTCTGAACTCCCTCGCCACATCTGAAATCAAATGGTATGTATTTTGTGGGGCAAGCTCAATCCTCTGACATGTAAAACATGTATATTCAAGGAAGGTGGAGCAATTCTGAAATTGATTTTCTTTCAGCTTTTTTAAGCCCAATTGAGACTTACCTTGGACACTTTCCTGCTCCTTTTTCTGCACAGGAGAGACAGAATGAGTGTTTACATGGACTCTAGATAGGGAAAAAACAGTAAGAATAAGAATAAAAAATTCAGAATATTGCTTTGACTTGGGTAAATATGATATCAAATAGCTCTTTGGCTATCAAACCTCTGGCCCTCATTTCACGATTGAATTTAGAAGTGATTTTATTAGTAGCAGGAGAAAACCTGGAGAACTGATAGAAAAACAGTTGAAGCACAGGAGGAAGCCAACAAATAACTCTATTCACCTGCGATAGCAAATCTGATATTGAGCCACAACTAGACTGAATGGATTCAGATGGGATTTGTAGGGCACACCTCCCTTATTCCCCACTAGTAAGAAATATTCAGCCCCTTCTCTTCTTAACCCTTTCACCACTGGTGACCTCTAAAGAGGCCAGTACTGAAGCGTGCCTATAACACTGGTGGCCTCTTTATAGAGGCCAAGTCATTAGCCTTACAGTACATCATGTTTGAAGGAACACTGCTCTGTCAATTTGCATCCCCTATGCTTGTAATCAGGCTTACAATACAATTTTACATTAAACATAATAACATAAACGTTCTTGATACCAAAATGTATTCTTCCCCATTAAAACTGGGTTTGATGTATGCATTTGCATACATATTTTTGGTAAAATGTCAAAATTGCCTGGTGTTTGGGGTACCATTAAGTTTCTGATGGGCAGTGGTGAAAGAGTGTCCAATGTACATGTCCAGGCTTGAATTATAACTGTTCAGTGGTCCACTGATCTATCCTTTTGAGGGGCTCCAGAGAATCATGACACCCCATTCCACTACAAAGTACAATTACAGCATTACATACCAGTCTGCCATACACAAGTATTGGGAGTGAACACTTCTCACATAAGTGCAAGAGAGGATCCTGCACCTTTTGACCAATGATCATGATCTGTTTTAGAGAAAATCAAAAATGTTTCTGTAAATGAACCAAAGACTTAAGATATAAAACTACATTGTAATTTATTAATTTGTTTTACATGTACACCCAATCACCAGCCATCATAATACTATATAATGTTACTTATATAAATATTTGTAAAATATCTGAGATGTAATGCACATGCTGATTGGTTGGCTACTATGTTTATATTAGAGGACAGACACACGTTCACCCCGTCTCTAAAATGGCAAAAATATAATTTACATAAAAGCAATATAAAATGATTTCTTTTGTTCCTGTACTGTGACACAAACACTCTGGGAGATGTAGAACACTCAAAAAGCAATAGAAACACTTGGCTAGGCCTCATGTTCCTAAGCTTGCTTTTATCTCCTAGCATGTTTATATCACAGTACTGAGACACACACATGGACTATATATTGCTTATATAGATTACAACACACCAACCTAGACATCTACATATAGGGTAGATCTCCATGTATAACAACATTATTATATCATGTGACATATGAGATCAACCAGAGATCAATTATTGGCTTGCAAAACAAGCCACGTGTGTCCCAATGCTTTAGTTAAACACTCCCTTCTGACTGTACCTTGTGATTCCATTCCAGTTCTTTGACCTGGGGTTTTGGGCCTGATGATGCTGGTGATCTTTGTTTTTTCCTTGTCTCCTTTTCACCTAAAATAGCACAACAGAGATTTAGAATAATTTAACAGAAAATTTTGAAATACTTATGGTCCACATTAATTTGAAAAAATGTTTGCAACTCTGTTAATTTCAACATTTCAAGCCTAGCAGTATGCAGGCTGAATACCATAGAGGAACCCAGTTAAGTGACCATTCCCATATGAGTCTCCCTGTAGCTCAGTGGTAGAGCATCCAACCAGTATCCAGAAGGACACAGGTTTGATTCTTGTCAGACAGACACAGAATTTTTTCTGAGTTCCCTGTCAAGCTACTAGTGACAAACTGAATACATTTCTATGATTTCTTTCCTAGATGAGTATCTTTCTATCCTAAATAACTCTTGACAACATACCCTCTGGTGCTGTTGCTTTCCTCTCAGAGCTTTTGCTTTCCTTTTTCTTACTTTTCCCCAGGGATGAAGAGGATTTTGACTTTGTTTTCAATTTTAATGAAATATTTTTCCTGACTGGCTGTGCTGTTAGCCCAGCATTTTCTTCTGAATCAAGCTCCAAATCTGAAAAAAAGAATAGCAATTGTTCATTATACATGTTTTCCCCTAATGAAATAAAGTTTATCTACCCTTCTAAAGCTTGTTATATTATTAATAACTATTTTCATTGAATTATGACATTAAAACACCTTTGAGTGGGACACAAGTAGAGTTAGAATACTACAAAACTGCAGAGAAAAAAAGGAAAAAACCACAATACCACAACAAAATTTACCAAATGCCAACAGACAGAAAACTTGCCTTGGCCTACCATTTAGACAATTCTACTAAAACAAGGCAAAGGGAAGTGAGAGATGCAAGTGAAAACTTCTAATGTAGACTCTTTTTCCACTTATTTCCATGGCCCAAAAATTATAATAACTGCAATCCATGTAGTCTACCACAAATTAAAATAAAAATTACTGCAAAACTACACTAAAAGTGAAGCAATAACACATTACTGCAAACCTTTACACCCCCCTTTCACCTTGGGACAACAGAAGTCAAAGCTATAAGCCAGTTCAAAGTTTAAGAAACATTTTCAGTGCTTATGCGATTTTATTCCAAATTTCTCACCTTGTTTTGTTTAATTAAAAACAAAAGAAGTTTTAAACAAAAGGTGAGAAATTGGGATAAAATCACATGTGCACTGAAAACGATTCTTAAACTTTGAACTGGCTTATAAGATGTCCAAATGGTCTTGTGAGCACGAAATGTCTTATAAGATGTCAATGGTTACATGTAATTTCATGTTTGACAAATAACAGAAAACTATTTTGATTGACTTGATTGGCAGCAGTCAAGACTGCAGTCTTGTCTGAAACTCACTTCTACAATAACAGTTATAAAAGACTAAAAATAATTGTGAATCAGTAATCAGACATGATGAGACATATGCTTTGTCATGGCATATTCTCTTTTTAATGATGTCTTCAGCTATAATGGTCTTTTGTTTAGTGTTCTTGATTATCAGAAAAGAAACCTCTGTCCACTCGTATACCATATTTACCCATGTATAAGTCAACCTTTTATACATCAAAATTATACCCCAAAATTCTGACCTCAACTTATACACCGGGTCAAAAATATACTTCAAGTAAAATCAAAGAAAAGTCACATAAGATATGCATATTTT